>PVKE010030363.1:0-19673 GCA_004027555.1 Craseonycteris thonglongyai
GCCTATTTCCACGTGGCTCAGACATGGGCCTGGAGTAAATGTCAATGGAAGCAGGTGTGAGCCTATTTTTATGTCCTATTTTTTAATGGGAGAGTTGGTTCTATTCTCAGATAAGGATTGGGGAAGAGAGCATTTCTGGTGATTCCTTTAATGGTAACCAAAGGAGACATAGAAAATGGCTATTAAAATGCACCTTTAAAATTGCCATGAGCGCCCTCAGAAACCTTAGGACAAATAATGACTTTTCTTCTACTTCAGTTTGCCAGCTTTTGTTGAGATCTGAAAGTTGAATCATATTCACCAGGGAAATGGGGGCCAGAGGGGCATCCCAGGCAGGGCAAACACAGATGCAAAAAGCCTGGGAAACCTCTCTTTCTGTGGGTGCACGAGAGAGGTGGTGTGGAAGGCTTCAAAGTGGACAGGCTGAGGCGTAGGGAGAACATTTCACCCTGTCCGAGGGAATGAAGGTCATCTCCTAAATCCGTGGTTTTAAATTAATAAGTGTATTAAAAACGTATCACTCCAGCTTGTTTAAGAACCCAGATTTTTAGGTCTTGCCAGCTCCCTTTCCCCCCAAATATTCAGATTGCTTTGTCCCAGGGCATTTTAACCAGCGTTATGTCATACCA
Source organism: Craseonycteris thonglongyai (assembly GCA_004027555.1). NCBI lineage: Eukaryota > Metazoa > Chordata > Mammalia > Chiroptera > Craseonycteridae > Craseonycteris > Craseonycteris thonglongyai. Next base: position 630 of record PVKE010030363.1, read on the forward strand.
CATCCTCCCCCTGCCCTGATTTGTAGTCTGACTGTCTCCCTTGGAAGAGCCCTGTTGTGAGTGATGGGGAGCCCTGGAAGGATTTTGAACAGAACAACAGTCACTTTGTGGGCAATCTGGAAATGGACTGCAAGGGGCAAGACTGTAGGCAGGAGAACTGTTACTGCAATAATGGAAGTACCGCAGTAGTGCTGTGGGGAGAACGGTGGCAACAACGCTGAGAGACATTGGCTAGGGAGATGTGAGAGGATATGAGGGTGATTATAGATGGCGTCCAGGGAGAAGTGACCCTAGTACTTCCGGCCCAGGTGACTGAGGTCGTGATGGGAAGGGTGTCTTCAATTAAGAGGGGGGCTTCTTTTGTTTTCTGGAGGTGGCTGGGATTGGGAATGAGTATACTGGTTGGACAAATGTCACTTGATTCATCTGTGGGGTACCTCTTTGGGAGGCATGAGGTGGGTCTGAAGTTCAGAAAGATGTTGTGAGCTTGAGAGACAAATTTGAGAGTCATCTGTTTAAAATCAGTAAGGAAATCCAAGGGTGAGAAAGTGGCCACCAGGAAGAAATGTGTAGAGACGATGGGAAGGGAATTTGTTTTACAAATAATGAGAAAGGATTGCAATAAACCCACTATCTTCTCTTGCCTCAGAAAAACCACTGCTCTCCAGTTTTTCTCTTCCTATTAACTTGTCCTTTGTCATCCCCCAAGTGGGGCCTAATATTAACAATGTGCAGCACCAAGGAAATCTGTTCATTTTCATAGAAAAGTCATGTACTGTAGAGCCATGTTATTAATTTCTCAACCCCTAAAAGTGCCTGGAACACCTCCCCGCCCCCCCCCCAAATCTCCATATAACTCAATCTAAATTACTTTTCTCCAGATTACTCACCTTTTCTTAAATATGCTTTTTTGAGATAAATACGTCCATGGATTGTTGTTTGTCTTGACACATCTATAATTTTTCTATAATCTTTCTGGGCTTTATTTCTTCTCTTAAATTGTCATTTTATCCCAATAATTTATAAAGCTTTTAGTTTTCTCTTTGACCATTACAACAGTATTATTATAGTTTGTTTGTTTTTTTCCCCATTTAATTAGGCACAATATATGGGCTAGCCTGGAAACCTATTGCATGTTATAAATTTTATGCAGAACCATGTTCCAAGTTTTGGGAACACAAATAAATTGTAGCTGGTGGCTGCCAGCATTTGGGAGTATCATCATATACTCTTTTAAAAATAACACAGTGTTATTGTCCACACACTAATAGGGTTTGTATGTTGTTTTTTTAAAACCAAATATTATTTGTGAGGAAAAGCAGCTTGATTTCATAGGATTATAATGCCTCATTAGGAAAACCTGTTTGGACAGAACTGGCTGAGAAATGCAAGCATATGATTTAAGCAGAGGATGTTAAGATTGAAAGGAAAACTCTACCAGCATTTTTCCATATGTGAAAACAGCGTGGCCAAAGTCTGGGGAGCAGGCCCCAGAGACCCAAGGGGGCCCCTCTTCTTATGGCTCCCACTAAATCCTCATGATGCTGGCCTCTTACTCTTTAGTCCCCAGTGCAGCTCCTGGGCCTGTGTGGAAGAAGAGGGACTCATGCCTAGCACAGAACATGAAGCTCACTTCTTGTCCTCTCGTTTTCAAGTTCTTGGGCAAGGAGCCAGAACACTAATGTGAATGTTCAGAAGAGAGGTTTGGGGTAGGGGTGGGAGATGGGTTTGAGAGGGGATGGAGTTCACACAGTACAGACTGGGCCTTCCAGGAGTCAGCTCTTCTCACACTGTGTGTTCGTCAGCCTCCTCCTGTGAGATAAATTGCCATTATTTGCCTCAATACCAATATTTTATGTGCTGTCTTTGGACTCATGCATATTAACTTCCCTAAATATTTTCCAAGTATGGCTCTCCTTGCTGATTGAACAATGAATCTGATGCTGTGTGTGAATTTCAAATGTAATTCTGTATATTAATTTCACATTCTCTACACGGCAAAAATATGTCACTCCTTTTTTGCTGACTCTGGCCTGAACTGGGTAGTGGCTGTATCTCTGAAGAGACTTGTGAAAGACTTAGCCACTACTGTCTCTTTGGCTTTCGAGCTATCAGGTGTTGGGGTAAAATGGTAGCCTGAATACACCTGTTTTATTCTAAGACAGGCATGCAAATGAGCGCAAGCCTTCTGGCCTGAAGGGAGTTCATAATAGAGCTTGGTCAGAAGTAGAGACAGGCATCATTTTTTTTTAAAATTCTATAATGATATAACTTATTTTAAAGATTTTATTTTTATTGTTTTTGACATGGAGAGAGAAATACAGAGAGAGAGACAGAGAGAATGGGGCGGGCTCAGAGCAGTCTCCATAGTTGCACATCATTAGGGGCACATCCTAGTTCAGCACATAGGACCAGCACAGGCCGGGGCTGGAATTCAATCATTGGACCCCGGGGGCTGTAAGATGAGTGCTCAACCCTCTGAGCCATCTCAGCATCTCCCAACTTTTATTATTTTTTTGAAGATTTATTTTATTGTTTTTGACAGAGACAGACAGAGAGAGAGAGAGAGAGAGAGAGAGAGAGAGAGGGAAGGGGGAGGGCCCAGAGCAGTTTTCAACATGATTTTGTTTTACACAGGTGGACCAGGGCTATGCAGGCGAGAATTGGGCTCGGGGCCTCCCACAAGGAGGCCACCCCCCTTGAGCCAGAGGCTGAACCAGGGGGGCAAGAACCAAACTGGGGGCCTCCCACATAGGAAACACACCCCAGTTCAGCATATGGGTCGACATGGGCCAGAGCCAAGATTCGATCCTCAATTCTTGTGACTGCAAAGCAAGTGCTTAACCCACTGAGCCATCCCAGCTTCCCCCTCCAATTTTTATTTTAAATCTTTTATTTACTCTTATTTTGTAGACCTTTTTAAATTTTATGGTGGACCTTGTACTCCTCTAATATGTTGTTGACGTGTAGCTGGTAATTTTATACATTTAAGCACCACACTTTAATTATAGTCAACTAGAAATTTACATTGCTTTACCAAAGAATCTTAACAAAACTCTTCCTTTTCTATCATAGTAGTCTCTTTTCTTCTTCCTCTCTCTTCTTGTTTTTTCTTGTGTGTACATATGTGTGTATGTTTAAGCAAAAACCAACCTGCCAGAAGTTAAATTTTAGCTGTCAAGTTCACTGTGGTATAATTTCCATACCATACAATTTATTCTTTCTGGATATACAGATCATTGCACATTGGAAACTTACACAGTCATGTAACAATCAATATTTGAGTATTTAAATCGCCCCCCTCCCCCAAATTTTCTCATGTCCTTTACATTTGTTTGATCCCCTCTCCCCACCCCCAGCCTCACCAAATCTGTTTTGTAGTTCCATAGTTTTGCCTTTTCCACAATGTCATATGGATAGAGGTATCCGGGATTCAATCTTATGAATCTGACTTCTTTCACATAATGCATTTAAGATTCATCTCTATTGTTCCACATATCAGTTCCTTTATTCTGAGAAGTATAATTCCATTGTATGGATATATGGATATACCATCATTCATTTATCCATTGATGGACATTTGAATTGCTTCCAGTTTGGGGAATTTATACATAAAGCTTCTATAAATATTTGCATTCAAATATCTGATGGATAGTTTTCTAAATAGATTTAATCTATTAGCCTATATATTATAATATATTAATTTATGTGATATTTTATTTGTATAATATAAATACTTTTAGAAATGATTTTGGGTATAGATACAGACTTAAATTCAATTTTTCAAATATTTTTATACTGCATCAAAGTTGTTTATTGAATAATTTATCCTTATCTCAGTGATTTGAAATATCTTATTTATCATATTAAAAACTTTAATAAATAGGTGGATCCATTTTTGGATTTTCCATTTTGTATAATCGTTTCTTTGGCTATTTTTGCACTGCTAATCATGCTGTTTGGTTATTAGAACTTAAGATTGTTAATATATGGAAAGATATCTTCCTCTTCATTGCTTTTTTAAAGTGTTCTTTGTTATTCTCAAACATTTATTCATCCAAGTAAACTTTAAAATCATCTCTATCAAATTTTGTAAAACTCCACTGAGCACTTTGAAAAGAATTATCTTATATTTATAGGTTAACAAAGGTATAATTCACCTTTAATAAGATTGGGCCTTCTTATTAAAGAATATGGACATTCAAAGATTTATTGAAGTCTTCTTTATAACTTTGTAATAATTTTTAAGATATTTTATATATTTCTTATTTAGTTTGTTCATTTTTTTTATTTTTGTTTGCTCTTTTGAATGAAATACTTTTTTCACTGTATCTTTTAAAATTAGTTGTTGGATGGGGAAACAGGGATGGCTCAGCAGATTAAGCTCTTGCTTTGCAACCCCAGGGTCCGAGGATCGAATCTCAGTCCCGGTAGGTGCAGACCCATGTGCCGAACTGGGGCGTGCTTCCCATGCAGGAGGACCCCAGTTTGGTTCCTGCTGGGGCAAGCTTCCCATGTGGGAGGCCCCCAGCTTGGTTCCCACCCTGTGTGGTTCCCCTCCCACCTGTGTGGAATAAAACTATGTCAAAAATTGATGATGTACAACTATGCTCTGGGCTCTCCCCCTTCTCTCTGTCAGAAACAATAAAATAGATCTAAAAAAATAAAATTAGTTGGTGTGTAGGAAAGCTATGATTTTTAGTACATATAGTTTTGAAAATGTCCAACTTGTTTAATTTTTATATTCATCCTGAGAGATTTTTTTCTCTTGAATTTTCTTGGCAGAAAAGAACAGAATCTGAAAAGAGTGATAATTCTGCATCTTCCTTCCCATCCCCACTTCATCACAGTTGTTCTGAAATTCTTCAGCTATTACATAGAGGCATGAGCTTCCTAATTTTTCTTCTTACTCTTGTTATTCCTCACTCCAATTTGTCCTACACACTGGTGACAGATCTCACCACTTCTTTATTCAAAATTATCCAGAATGTTTCCTTTTTAGTTTATTATTTATTTAGAAAACCCTCTGGAATACCCAGCGTGTGCCAGGCAATGCCAGCAGTGAACAAAATTGATATGACTTCTGCCCTATGAGCTTTTCATCTCCGTGGAAGAGTGACATATTTTAAACACACCAACCAACAAACAAGCTTACTATTATTTATAACTAGCAGTAAGTGCTTAATGGAAAAGACCAGGCACCGTGAGCAGAGAATTATAGGTCAGAGAAGCCCCTCAGAGGATGTGATCTTTGGACTGTAAAAGGCAGGATGACTAGGATTTGGCCAGAGGAGGAGTAGGGGTATCTTTCTGGAAGATGGAAAGCAGAACAAAGACCCCCAGGCAGAAAAGAGGGATGCTTTTGCAAAACTGGAGAGAGGTCAGTGTGCCTACAGATCAGTGAGGCAGGAGGTCGCTGGTAAGAGGCTAGACCACCAAGTCAAGCGTGATGTCAGTTACCTCCAAGATTGTGAGTCTTACTGTAGGTGCAATGAAAACCATCCATTGTTTTAAGGATGGAAATAACATGACGTGGTTTGCATTTTGAAAGGGTTTGTTTGCTCCTTGAATTAACCTATCATTTGGTTTTGTGAAAAGGAAGATGGTTAATTACAAAAATTGAAAAATATTAACATTTAATGGGGAAGTAGTAGAAGAACCTGCAAAGAAAGATTGAGAAACACAGTCTTGGCATGAAACGGAAACAGCTTAAAATGGAAGACTTTTCTATCTAAAATTGGTGAGCAATAAAACCCTTCAAGGCCTAGGTCAAATTCCAACTTCCTATAAAGCCTTTGGTGACTACCCCAAAGTGTCTATTAATAAGATTGTTTGCCTGCATCAATGTACTCTTCTCCATAAAATTTAGCATTTGCCCTTGATTACATTGTTTGATTTTATTACTCTCTTAGAATCTCTTACTGTATCTAACCCTGGGCTCCCCAATGCGTTTATAAATTTCTTGACATTGAACTTCTTATTTCTCACTCATTAGTGTTTGTCACAGATTGTATAGCAGACACCCAACAAGTAATTGTTGGTTGGATATGATTTGTTTCCAAAACAGAAAGAGCTGGTACTTTAAGGAAATAATCACGCTTGGTTTTATATTTAAGTTCCTGGAGTATCAGTTGGTTAGCCAGGTTCTCATCAATAGCCTGCCCATCCTTCCCCGTCTTGCTGTCCTCCCCACAAATATACTTCCCTTTGGCAATTCCATGTAACCCTAGAACCAATCCATCCTGCCACACGTGAAGTTTCTGTCAAGTGTTCCACTTTCTGTTCGATGACTTCTCTTATTTCCTACTTATTTATCCTAATGCATTGTCCTTTTGACCCACTGAATTATCTAATGGTTTTTACAGAAGGTGTGCATAAATGTAGGCTTCCTCAATTTAAAAATAATAGTACTAAGTATATCTTCAAACTACTTTTCAGGCAAAAACAAATTCACTGCTTTTTAAAGAAACCCTGCTAAACAGTTAAGCAACTGACTCTCCACTGGGAAGTTGAAGAGACTGAATCCATGGGTTAAGCATTGACCAACATCCCTGAGGAAGTCACTGCCTCAGACTCTGTGAAGGTGCCAAATGCTAAGCTTCTCCTGTCAGGCTCACTTCATCCCTCTCCTGCTGAGTTCATTTGGACGGACTCCACATCAGATACACAACACAATACAAGTGGAGTTGGTTCCAAGAGACTTCTACTGGGATTCTTTCAATGGAGTAATTTCCTCCATTTTTAATGGTGAATGTACCCTTTCCAGAGCATAAAGAGGCACCTTGCCTGTTGGGCTAGTGTAGAAATAGAATTTCATGTCTTATGACATAAAATGAATACACATGTTGAAAAATTTCCTTACTACCTATAATTGTGTGATGGTATTCAGACATCCACATTTGAGAATAGAAAGCAATGACTGCTGCCCTGTGGAATTAACAGGCTAACAAATTACTATACTAGTCCAAATTCTCTGCCATTCAAGAGTACAAACATCTCTTGCATAATAAGGTACAACTTACATGAAACATAAAAATGCATTTTTGCAACATAGCAGTCCTCTCAAGATTCAGCCAGAAAGGTAGCTTGCTCCTGAATAATTTGTAAATCTAAAATATAATAGAAGGAGAGATGTATATTAACAAACATAAACCTAACATTTCAGATCAATTCCATTTACTGTATACTCGCAGCAGCTGGTAACCTTCTGACATTCTTATCTCCTCAACTTTTTGTTTTCTATCCATCTGTTAAGTATTAAACAATGTCAGTTCTTCCCTCCCAACTCTAGATCTATCCCCATCACACTAGACTAAATAGAACTAAATTCAATTACTGCATTAAGATGTATTCTGTCTTACTGAAGAAAAAATATCTCCTTTTTACCTTAAATCAAAAGGCATGCTTGAACTATGTCCCTCCTAATAATCACAGCTTCTGAGATAGAGGAGGGCAAGCAGGAGTTGTGTGCATTTCTTCCTGTGTACTTCCTGTGAAATTTGCTCCTAGGATCTTATATCCCTTCATCCAAGAGATCATCAAATGGAGCTTAAGAATACACCTCTTTTGGCCAGCTTTGCGTGATGTGAAATCTCAGACAGCAAACTTGTGATGTGCTGGGACACAGTTCGAAGGTCCCCACATGGTCATCATGGTAATAAAAGCTTTGTTACAGAAGAACACCACTCTTCTGGCCAGTAAAAGTGTGAGGGGTGATGCATGCCCCAGGAGAGAGTGGGCAGAGTATGGAGAGCGAGGAAGAGGAGAAAGGACATCAGCTCTGGTGGTTACCCACTTGGCATGAGGAGAGAAGACCCTGCCCAATGTGAGTCAAGGGAAGCTAAGAAAGTGCCCTGCCCGCAAAGCCCATGGCCTATCAATGAAGAGTCCTTCCTCCAAGATAAGGCGTTACTACACCTACAAAACAGAAATCTTTAACAGGAATAAGTGACAATTGTGCATTAGTGATAACAATCCACCACATTCAATTCGTATTATTTAGGGGCCACCAAGCTGTCCCACACTAGGTCATGACAGAAGCTACAGCTGGACTAGCAGGGGATGAGGGACACTCATCTGTGCTAACCACTGGGGCTGGGTGCTGGTTGGGGTGGGAATAAATGACATATGTAGATGTCATTGCTGAAAGACAAACAAGAAATACTGGCTTTCCAATCAGTGTATGAAATAGGTTCCTTTTAAATAATTCTTTTAGAGTAAAAAGGAAAGATTATGCGTAGCAAGAATCATGGAAGTCATATCTAAATGCCTGAAGTGTGGGAGACACTGACATTAAGGAAAATGATGTGCTGGAAGATGGCACAGGTTTACCTTGAATTTCCTGCCAAATGACCCTCTCACACCTTTCTCTAGGGCCAGCCTCAGCCATGTGAGCTAGAGGCTGGAGCTCCTACTCACTTACACGGACCCTAAGAGAGGTCCGCCTCTGCCCACCTCACCCTGTGCTGCCACCCTCCAGGGTGTGTGCCAGAAGAGAACAGGTTTCTGGTTAGCCGTGGGGCTCTCCCATTCTGTGGCTTGGTCCCAGTGAGGAGCCCATAGCTCCGTGCAGAGGGAATAAACAATGGGAATCATCTTCTGTGTAAATGCCAGGAGGCGAGAATGCCCAGCAAGGGCTCCCTTTTATGAGCAGACTGAGCCTCCAGGTCATGGCCCGTGTTCCTCAGGCCCACTGAGGTCGCTGTCAACTTGGAAGCACCACGGGGTGTGCGTGAATCAAGCCGGCTGCAGGAGGCAGCCCCTGGGTTTCTGGTGGTGATCAGAGCACCAAGAAGGGACTAATTTAAAAACCAAACAATGTAGTAATTGCCCCTGGTCACCAGGCTGCCTTGCTTTGGAAGGCCGCTGTTTCCGATTAGTGGGGCCTGGACCTGATGAGGACTAACAAAGTGTAACGAATGATCAAAGTGACAGTTACAACAGCGCGAGTGCCCAGTGATTGATCTGGATGACATAATAATGGTAACCAATGAGGTGAGGCAGGGGGTGGTCCCCTCCAGGTAAGGATGGACAGGTCAGGACTTTCCTCTGTTTAGGGAAAAGAAGGTCATAGGGTGGAACAGAGGAACGTGGAAAAGAAAGAATGAAGCGCTCAAACCTGAAATTTTGGACAGATGGGAAGACAACGGGCCAGCCACGGCTGAGAAATGATATCCTTGCTCAGAGAGGGAGATAAAGATCGCAGGTCCTGGAGTATCACTAACTCAACTATTAGGGTGCGGCACAAAACCATTTACTATGAAAAAACTCAGCTTTCTGTAAATGATTTAAATTTTAAAAAGCTTGTTATAAAGTTACTTTTGATAATCATGTTTTCTGAAAAGCAGAGAAACTACCTCTTTTAAAGCAATGAAAGCAGGGTCTCAAATTAATAATTGTGCATCCATGTTCATATCAGTGCTATTTACAAAAGCTGAGAGGTGGAAGCAAACAAAGTGTCCACCAATGGATGAATGGATACACAAAATGTGGTGCATACATATAACGGAATATCGTTCAGTCTTAAAAGGAAGGAAATCTCATCCCATGCATCAATATGGGATGAACCTCAAAGACATTCTGCTAAGTGAAATAAGCCAGTCACAAAAAGACGAATACGGCATGATGTCACTTTTAAATTCTGCATTCTAAAGTGGTCAAATTCCTAGACACACAACGTAGAATGGTTACTGGAGGCTGGGGAGAGGAGGAAAATGGGAGTTGTTGTTTAATGAGTATAGAGTTTCAGTTTTCCAAAATGAAAAAGTTGTGGAAAATCTGTTTGACCACAATGTGAATATATTTAACACTATGGAACTACACACTTAAAAACGGTTAAGATGGCAAATTTTGTTATGTTCTTTTCACAACAATAAAAAAAAAATTGAGCCTGACAGATTTATTGTCATTTGGATAAAAATAATTTTTCAATACTATACCTTTCCTGTTTTCTCAAGTAGTAGGTGCTGAATATAATTTGATTACTTCTTTCGAGTTCAAATACTGTCCAGAGTAGTTAATAGAAGACAGTTGACTTCCAAGCCTGTTGAGGTGCGATTGTACCTAGACAAGTGGCCTGAGAATGATAAATATAGTTCTAGAGTCTGTAGCTTATTGGTTTTATGCTTCTTTTGTTATCAGGCTCTTAGCTTCTTTTTTATGGGCCAGCCTCTTACCTCCTCCAGATTTGCATAAAATGAAGATAAAAAGACGCAGAGTCAGGGACCAAAAGTCTCTAATCTCCTGAGCTTTAGTGCCTGGTCCTGGCACTCCTGCTGACCCCTTCTTGGGAGCCTGCTCCGTCTCCCGTGGTCTCCCTTTCTGCAGTGTGTGGCGTGGGTGCTGCTGCCAGCCCAGAATCATGGGTGGGGAGGGCAGAGGTTATTACCAACCTCAGAATCATAGGCACAGATATATCACACCTGAAGTTCATTCTGATAAAAATTAAGAGACTCTGTGACTAACGTAAATCCATCTTCTAAAACTGGCCAGCTTTCTGCAGCAGAGAGTCAATGTTTTTAATGCTTTTGGTCTTGGATGCTACTTTGTTTCTTTTGATTAAGAAAAATATTTAGCCATCCAAAGACTGGTATTTTTAAAAAGGGTATATTCTTAAGAATTCCTCAGGTCTTCAGTGGTGCTTGGTGGAGAAAAATGAGATAGCTTCTCATTCCTGACCCAATCTTCCGATGGCTCTGCAGGCAGAGGTTTGAGGTTGAATTTGACATTTTAGGAAGTTTATTCTGAAGCTCACATGCAACACGCTGCCTTATGGGGTGCGAGCTTTCGGACCCCAGACGTCTAGTATCTGCTTCTGCTCCTGGGCTGGAGGCGGGTCCCTCTTGCTCACTTCTGCAGGCTGCAGACACACACAGGGGAAGGAAGGGAAGGGAAGGGAAATGAAGGGAGGCAGGAAAAGTAACAGACAGCTGTGTCCCCACAGGCAGGGGATGTTAGTCGCTGTCTCACCTCTCCACTGCAGGAGCTCACTGAGGAGCCCCCACTCCTTGCAGGAGGGCAGCGCAGTGGCCACAGGGGTGCAGTGTCGTGGGAGGACTGGGGGGGGGGGTTGCGCCCTCTCTTCAGCACTCCCTTGCTCTGCTGCGGTACTGTACTACATTTCCCACCTCTCTAAGCCCCCATTTTTCCATCTTTGAAATGGCATGGCCTTCCTGCTTCCCCTGCAAGTTTACCATAAAGACCCACTAAGCCCTAGCTGTGAAAACACACTGCAAAGTGTTAGGTTCCTATGCAAATGGGAGGCTTTTTTGACAACTACCCATTTGGCAGATGCAAAACCCTGTGCTGTTGACACAACTGTCCTTTACAGCCACTTGGCAATTTGGACTTTGCTGACAAATGGGTGGGGGGTGGGAACATTTGTCTCCAACTTCAGCTTTAAAACAAAGTTTAAGAGATTGATCACAAAACTTTGCCGAATGAGGTTGTCTCAGGTTTTGCAGATCTCTTGTCCACACTGGCCCCCATTCTGTGAGCGCCTTCCCTGACCCTTCTCTGACCTCTCTTTCCACGCCAGGCTTCTTTCAGAACCAGCCAGTAGGTAAGCTAGCACGATTTCGCTTTTTAATAATCCAAATGCGGTTTCCAGGAGACGGGCCCATTGTGACAAGCCCTAGCACTCTGCAGCCCATCTTTCTGGAATTTCTGTGACCAGCCTGGTCGGGGGCTGAAGCATGGGTGTCACACCTTGAATCAGGGCGATGCCAGGCTGCCTTCAGTCACCCAGCTCCCCAGGCACACTCTGATGTCCATTCAGGTGTTCCCCGGAACAGCCTTTCAGCGTCACCCTATTTTCCTGACAGTCCTTGGAAAATCAGTAGGAGTGACAAATATTTTCCAGAGCTCCAAGATTTGTCTTCCTGGTGACTTTTCAACCTCTCTGAGCCTCCCTGTTCCATCAGGGCCCACCCTTTGGGGCTCCAAACATATTCGACTTGAATGAGTTTGAGTACTTTAACCGTTTAAATAGTTGATGGTAGAACTTAGACTTCGAACTACCACAACCCTCCACCCCCCACAATTGCCTGTGTGCTGGGGCTTGTTAGATCAAGATGGGAAAATACCTCTAATTGTTTCCAGACAATACATGACACTCTCACTCTGGTGAGAAAAAGGATAACTTACATTTTCACAGAGGATGTCGGGGAGGCCTGTGGGAGGTTCCTGCGAACCGGGCTTCTTTGTGCACTCCAGTCCACTGGAAAACAAAACCCAGTTTCAAAACGGAACCAGGAGCGTTCACTTCCCCTAGTTTATTCCTAGATAAGTATCTGTAGCCGGCTTCATTTTTTTTTCAAACAAACATTTCTTTTCAGCTCTTATTAGATTTTCATCATGTTCTCATATGTCGGAAAGTAAACACCTTGGCCAGAGGAAGTGACAACTGTTCATGGCAATATGGCACAAACCAATTCTGGTCCTCCCCGTCCCAGCATAACAGATAATCGGCATGGTGTTCTTTTTCTGTTGCTAGGAATCTCACCCTCTCAAGAATTTCACCTCTGGCCTGAAATTCCATCACTAAGAAATTCATTCATTTGTGTGTAGAAGATTCGCTGGTTTTGATGCCCTAATTTTCAGAACTTGCACACTTTGAATACAGTTATGGACAGTTAATACCTTATACTGTAGTCAAACTCTGATGAACAAAATATCCAAATTCCATGAGAATGGGACTCTTGATTAGGATGTAGGGAAGGGAATCCTCAAGGAGGCAGAGAGGAATTCAGACCTCTACTTATTCCCACCCTGGATGTGCCAGGCGCTTTATATAGTGAGATCCATAGCATATACTCTTCATGACGTGCTAGGGAGGCCCATTTGAAAGAGGAAACAGGGAAAAAGTGGCGGAGAAACCTGCTGAGGATCACACAGAAAGTAGCTACTTCAACCTTGGTGATTTTTCTCTGTCAATGTATATAGATTTAATTTAAAATTTTTTCTTTCAATTCACCTATGTCTCTTGCATTAGATATTAAGTATCTTTCATTTTCTTCTGTAATGAATATTAAACTAATATATAGCTACAATAGTACCCCCTTATTCGATGTTTCATTTTCCACAATTTTACTTACCCACAGTGGTCCAAAAATATTAAATGGAAAATTCCATAAACAATTTGTAAGTTTTAAATTGTGCACTGTCCTGAATAGCAAAATAAAATCTGGCTCCATCCCAATCTGTCTCACCAGAGATGTGATTCATCCCTTTGTTCAGAGTCTCCACAGTTATACACTCCCCGCCCATTAGTCACGACGTAGCGCTGTCTGTGGTTATTAGATCCACTGTCTCCGTATCACATGCTTGTGTCCAAGTTACCCTTATTTTACTTTATTTTTATTGTTTGAGAGAAGGTGAGAGAGAGAGAGAGAGAGAGAGAGAGAGAGAGAGAGAAAGAGAAAGGGAAGGGCCCAAGCAGTCTCCATAGATGTGCATTATTAGTTGTGACATGGTTTCATTCCACACAGGTAGATGTGGGACTTTATGGGGCTGGCACTGAACTGGGGGCTTCCCGCATGGGAGGTGAAAACCTTTGCCACAGGGCTCAGTGATTACCAGTTGTACCACAGTTCAGCATGTGGGTTTGCACAGGCCAGGGCTAGGATTCGATCCCCGGACCTAGTGGTTTCAAAGCAAGGGCTCAACCTGCTGAGCTATCCCGGCATTGCCCTTATTTTACTTAATAATGGCCCAAAGTACAAGGATAGTGGTTCTGACAATTTGGATATACCAAAGAGAAGGCAGGGAAGCCATAAATTGCTTCCTTTAAGAGAAAAAGTGAGTACAATACAAAAAAAATGTTTTGACAGAGAGCACATTCACATAACCTTTATTACAGTATATTGTTTTGATTGTTCTATTTTATTATTGGTTATTGCTGTTAACCTCTTATTGTGCCTTATCTATAAGTTAAACTTTATCATACATATGTGTGTACGAGGAAGAAAACCTAATATATATAGGGTTTAGAACTATCCATGGTTTCTGATATATACTGGGGGTCTTGGAACATATACCCCATGGATAAGGGGGACTACTGTATTATATATTGAAGAAGTTATTATATGTTGAATGTTATATATGGATATATAATATTGAATACATATTATATATGACAGAGAAGGTTTATCTGTTTGCCACCTCATCAATTTATCTGAGATACTCCCAGGAACAATAGTCCAATTGAGGAAGCATCCCCACATTAGAGACCAGCAATTTTTGAGAGCCAGAAGGGGCCAGAATTTGCTGGTGTAAGCAATCCCTCTGGGCCAGTTATAGAGTAGCCCACAGTTAACTGGCTCCACCTTTGGTATCTCCTATGAAGTGAGGGGTGGGATGCAAGCAATTCAGCAGATGGGAAATCAGCCACCATGACCTGGTACCCACCATCATTGTCTTTCGTTGTTTCCTTTGGAAGAGTTATTGATGGTAGAGAAGCTCTACCATCAAGGCTGGACTGCCTATAGTGGCTCTCCAAACGGATTCTGATACCAGGGCTCATCCCTAATGACATTGTCACTAATCATCAGTGACAACATGGTAAGATTTCTACCTGTCCTTTCTTAGTGAAGACTGCAGTTTTGTTGGTTTGTTTTTTCTGTAATTATGTCTCTCTGAAAGTGTAATTGATTGCCTTTTTATATTTTAAGACCCACTGAGAGAGTTAATGGAAATTTGTGTTTTATTAACACCCTTATTTGGAAAAAATGGCAAGCTACATATCCATGTCTGTGCATATGGGAGACTATGTCTACAGCATGTCCACATATATTCAGAAAGAAGCACTGATGAGGAAATGTGGAATGTTTGCTAAACCCTGAGAGTCACGTTATGGAATTAGGTACAGCAGTCAGAAAAGAATTAAATAGAGCTGCACTGATGTAGAAAAATTACCGAGGTTAAAATAAAGAACCTCAAGTTGAATATAATGCTTTCTATGTAAACAAACCATTGAAAGTGTATACTTCTATATGGGCCTATTGTAAATATGTAGAGAAGTTTCTGGAAGCTGGCATAACAAACAGACAAAAGTGGTTCCCTTTTTTGGAAGACACTGAGATTAGATGGATGTTACCAAACTTTTGCTTTATCTATATTGCTTGACATTTTTAAATAAGGAGGACATATTCAGCTACTTACTACTCAGGCAGTTGAGAATAAGAGTTCTAAAGTTCTGAACCTTATATCAGTTCTATCTTATTATTGTATGGATTATACTTGTTGTTATTATTATTATTGATATTTCACCAATCTTTGAAAATCAAAATCTGCGCATTTTTAAAAGAAGGACTATGGTGCCTCTCACCAAATATTGTAATCTAGCCTTATGTGAAGCAGAAAAGACTGAGATGAAACCAGAGGTGGTATAATTTAACAGCAGTCCCCAGCCTTTTTGGCACCAGGGACCAGTTTCATGGAAGACAATTTTTCCACTCCCTTGGGTTGGGGGTTGGGAGAATGGTTTCAGGATGATTCAAGCAGATTAGATTGATTGTGTACTTTATTTCTATTATTGTTACATTGTAACATATAATGAAATAATTATACAACTCATCTAATGCCACTGCTGATCTGACAGGAGGCAGAGCTAAGGCAGTAATGCGAGCAATGGGGAGCAGCTGTAAATACAGATGAAGCTTCCTCGCTCACCCGTGCGCTCACCCTCTGCTATGCAGCCTAGTTTCTAACAGGCCATGAACTGGTACTGGCCCGTGGCCCAGGGGTTGGGAACCACTAGTTCAAAGGATTTCTCACCCTGATTTCCCACGAAGTGATTGATACTAGAAATTCTAGGTAGAATAGAGCCAAGGCAAAGATTCAATAAACATGATAAAATGTACAAAGGGTCATCTTTCATAATTATCAGAATATTAATCATGCATCTTAAAAGGATAGTATAAAAACTAGTTCAGTATTTCAAGTGCAATACTGTGACTTTTATTCACATCATTTAAATGAAGTAAATTTTAATTATTTGAAACTCAATGTTGCCATATTTCATGTACAATAAGGGTTTGCACACTTTTTCTGTTACCACTGTCACTCTAAGGTTCACCAAAGCAGTAAAGTTATTATCCCATATTTGCATTTGGAGAAACCACATTTTGTATTGGGCACTGATTTAAAAGGAATGTCTATGCTGCTCATTAAAATGTGCAGGAATACATGCTAGAGAATCTAGCATATACTTCATTTGCCTTTTCCCCTCACCATCCACTCAACCCCTCAGACTTCTAAATTTGCAAATCCTTGCCCTCAGCTCAGCCATAGCCTGAAAGGATCCAGGTTCAGTTTTCAAGCATTTGCCTCTTACATCATTGTCAGCCCCATACACTAGACTTGGAATCAACATCAAGGTAAGCCTTGGGGACAGATCAGATTTGTAGAACTGGAAACTTCAGGCCAGTACGACAGCAGTTTCATGGACTTTCAATCCAAAGCCCCCGGTTGTGGGGGAGGAAGGGGTAGCTGACGGATTGGTGCCAGAGACCAGCCGCCTCTGGAGCTGTTCCAGGCCCTGATGCGGCCAGCAGCCCTGGACTTGAAGGACAACTGTCTCCACTGCTTGGCATGTGTCAATCACTGCCTGTTACACAACCTGGACCAGGATTCTGAATTCTTACACAAAGGGGACAGTCGTTTTCTTTTCTTGTAGCCTGTGGGTTACACATGATTTGGGGGATCCTCTTGTTCCCTTGAAACTGAAACTCAGAGTCCCCAGGATCCTATTGTATTGCTATCTAGAAATCAATTTTTTACCCTTTTCTTTCTCTTTATTCACAAGGGTAAAGCACTTAGCTAAGTCCCATAGGGTGTACAGGAGACCAGCTCAGATGTACATTCTAAGCCCTGTAAAGTCCAAAGCCCTCACTAGGAATTCTGTAAAGTAGATGTTAAGAGGGATCAAGATGGTGGATTCATGTCTGTCCTCACTGTCTACACTGGAAACCTGGCCTCATCATCTCACAGCTCCATGATCTCAGGCAAGTTATTTAACCTCTTTGTGCCTTGATTTTCTTTTTTTCTGTAATAGATGTAATCGTGGTATCTTATAGGGTTGTTATAAGGATTAAATGAGGAAATGGTTGTAGAGGATTTAACATAGGGCCAAACATAATAATTACTCTATAAATGCTAGCTATTATTGGTGTTATGAGAAGTCCTTGGTGACAAAATGGTTACAACAAAATAGTGGAATGATAATGTGCATCTTGATTCCCAAATATCTGACCAGAAAACATAAATGAAATTAACCGATATCAAAGCCTTAAACTGAATGGTAAGCCCCTTTGGCGGAATTCAAAGTATCAATCAGTTGGCAGGAAGCCTGGGTGTGTAATGCTCTGATTTCACATCAGCCTTTTCTGATTCCAGTACATTACAGTATTGGTGAGAGCTGCCAAAAGTCCTTCCTTGAAAAATAATCAGCTTGGGGAAACTGGGGTGGCTCAGTGTGTTAAGCGCTCACTTTGCAGCACCGGGAACCGAGGATCAAATCCCGGCCCCGGCCTGTGCGGACCCATATGCTGAACTGGGGAGTTCCCCCAGTTCAGTTCTCTCTGTGTCTCAGTATCTCTCTCTCTCTCTCTCTCTCTCTCTCTCTCTCTCTCTCTCTCTCTGTCAAAAACAATAAAAATAAATAAATAAATAAATAAATGGGAAAATGTTTAAAAAAAAAATCAGCTGAGGGATACTGGGATAGCTCAGTGCTTGAGTGCTTGCCTTGCAATCGTAAGGTCTGAGTTCCATTCCTGGCCCCAGCCCATGCAAACCCGTATGCTGAACTGCAGCATAACTGGTAATTGCTGGGATGGCTCCATGACAAATTCTCACCTCCCATGTGGGAGATCCCCAGCCCAGTTTCCACCCTGCACAGCCCCACATCCACCTGTGTAGAATGAAACTGTCACAACTAATGGTGTGCAACTGTGGAGACTGCTCTGGGCCCTTCCCCCTTCTCTTTCTGTCTCACACACCTTCTTGCAAACAGTAAAATAGATCTTAAAAAAAAATCAGCTAAATATTCAGTCTGTCACATGCAATTTTCTGTAGTCCAACCCAACGAAGTTTCATGCTCACCCATTCAAAACCATGGTGATGAACTTGCCATAAGGCTTCTATAGGAGGATTTGCAAGTCATGCTGTGGCCTGTTTTTCCAAATTAGGTCCTCTTTTTCTAGTAGGTACTCAAGTACCATATAAGTAGGCAAGGTACTGATAGTATTAGGTTGGTGCAAATGTAATTGCAGTTTTTGCCTTGTTGAAATTTGCTGTTTGATAATGCAGTACATTCTTAAATAAATGTGGTTATGTTATACATCATTTTAATGCGCGTTTCTCAATTTATGTTTTTTTCCTAATGACTTATTACTTACTGTTTATTTTATATTTATTTTAGACATGGAAATGATGTTAGACAAAAAGCAAATTCAAGCAATTTTCTTATTCAAGTTCAAAATGGGTGGTAAAGCAGCAGAGACAATTCACATCAACAACACATTTGATCCAGGATCTGCTAAAGAATGTACAGTGTAGTGGTGGTTCAAGAAGTTTTGCAAAGGAGACGAGAGGCTTGATGATGAGAGCAGAGTGGCTGGCCATTGGAAGTTGACAACGACCAATTAAGAGCAATCATCAAAGCTGATCCTCTTACAACTACACGAGAAGTTGCCCAAGAACTCAACGCTGACCATTCTACAATTATTCAGTATTTGAAGCAAATTGGAAAGGTGAAAAAGCTCAATAAGTGGGTGTCTTGTAAGCTGACCAAAAATCCAAAAAATTGTCATTTTGAAGTGTCGTCTTCTCTTAATGTATGCAGCAACAAACCATTTCTTGATCAGATTGTGATATGCAATAAAAAGTGGATTTTATATGAAAACCAGTAACCATCAGCTCAGTGTTTGGACTGAGAAGAAGCTCCAAAGCACTTTCCAAAGCCAAACGTGTGTCCAACAAAGGTCATGCTCACTGTTTGGTGGTTTGATCCACTGCAGCTTTCTGAATCCCAAAGAAACCATTCCA
>PVKE010030364.1:0-19693 GCA_004027555.1 Craseonycteris thonglongyai
TTGGGCATCATTACCTTATCTTATTTAATCACCTTTCATAATATTTTCCCAAGAAATGAAATCATCTGCTTTTATTTTCTAGAGTTGTGAATTCACAATTCTATAACTAGATAACTCTTTAATTAATGTTATGATTTTTAACTCCTCTACTTTATAAAACCTATTTTGAGTGAATCAACTGATCTTAATGAGGCCTATCCTAACCCAATGTTCTAAATGGGTTAATAAAGCCAGAGTGAGTCCTAGAACTCAGCAAAGCTTTGAGGGAACTGAGTTGAACTCGTTTCTATTAATTTCTAGTTATTCACAGCTTTGCCTTTACGTCAGGATAAAATTTACTGGCATAGTGTCTCTCACATATTTATAAACAGAAATGAACTTTTCCTTGGTATTTTATGAACATTACTCCTTCTATCACATTTAAGGTGTTAAATATATATTTATGAATACATTTCAGTGTTTAAAGGTCCAAAATGTAGGTTTGATTTTGAACTTTATTCCTAAAAGTAAAATCGAGTCATTTTCTTAAAATTTTCCAAATTTTATTTTTCATTGCATTATAATGTAGACATGTGTTACTTATTAATTTTTAAAGCATAAATTACATCTAAATCTATGTCAGTTTGATTTTATATCATACCTAATAAATGGAAAGATCCATATATAATCATTTTTTTAATCAAAGTGAGTGTTATTGGAGTAAAGTGCACAGAAGTAACCAGAAATTCCTATTTGATTTGTGTGAACTAACCCTCCATGATTAAGCCTGTTTATTTGTTTCATTGTGAAGACTTAGAGAGTGCCCTCTAACAGAACCCATACATATGGCCCCAACAAATCCAATCCAATCCAATGTTTTTATGTAAGTTTTCTAATTAAGAACAGATAAGAAACAAACAACTAGAAATCCCAGGGTTTTATATTTTGTCATCAAATAGCAAAATACCAAATAGCATTCAAATTTGGGACACTGATAATATTATAACTCAAGGTTCGAAGAAACCCATTTATTTTTCTTTAAGGTTTTTATTAAAAAAAATATAGCTAACATACTTCATTATGTATATCAGTTTCACTGTCATTATGCAACATTTATATACCTAAGAAGTGAGCATTATGAAAAGTCCAACAACCATCAAACATTGTACCATGCTATTACAGTATTATTGACTATATTCTCTATGCTCTACATTACATCCTACAACTTACTTGTTTTATAACTGGAAGTTTGGACCATTTTTTGCCCTTTAACTTTTACCATCACCACCTTTTTAATTTTTCAATTACAGTTGACATCTAATATTATTTTATACACTTTAGTTTTATGCATACAGTGTAGTTGTTATGCATTTAAATTATTTATAAGATGTTCCCAACAATTCGTTTAGTACCCACGTGGCACTATATATAATTCTTACCATATTATTGACTGTATTCCCTATACTTTACTTTATATCTCCATGACTATTTTATAACTACCAATTTTAATACACTCTTTCCAAAAAGTCATCTTCATCATTTTCCTCAATCCCTTGCCTGCCATCAAGAGTATTCCTAGAAGCTTAAATCTCCCTCATCTCACCATTTTCCTCTGGAAGTTCATTCTGGCTCAAGAAGCAAGGGGGATTAATAAGCTCTGTTACTTAGACTAAACAGTACAGAGTCTATTAGGAGAAATTTGTACTCACTTATATCCAAAAGAAAGTTGGTCACTGCTTCTGAGAATAACAGTTAATGAAGCTTTTCGATTGTAGTTTGGAATTAAAATGGAGGAAAATAGTTTAGAAGGGGAAAAAATGTGAACTAAGGAGTCTATTTGTGGGAGGAGATTTGAGGAATGTCAGCTTAGTCACTGCAGAGATGCAAAAAAGAAATAGACCGAAAGGAGGAAGAAAGGAGGCATTGGCAAAAAGCCCGATTACACAAACTGCACTTACTCTGTGCCCCAAGCACTTTTCAGTTTCAATTTTTGTAGTTGAATCAGAAGATTCATATCAATTCCAGGCCATGTAAAAATATTTAATCTTTGGAATGATTAATGAGATTGAATGTGACTAAGCTTCTTGCCACAATTTTGAACAGGAAAATCTTTGCTTAGAAAACTCAAGCTTCATTTTTTTCCCCTTTTTTGAGTGTGACTACTTTGTATAACATACAAAGTTAGAATGCACACTTTACGTTTATAGAGGATTCAAAATATGTTTGAAAATGTAATGACTTGAATATTTGAAATAATCAGATGACTTATCCTGTTTATCCTAATATTTCCTCTTTTTATCAGTGTGTCGCATTCATAGTGAAGAGACAGGTTTTATAGAAATGAACGAGGTAACAAAGTGTTTGCTTTCCTCAAAAAAGGCTTATTGTGTTCATAGTAATGTGTTAAAGTTGACAGTGAGATGTTTTCATTATAGCTAAAATAACTATTTACAAGCTATGACAGCAAGTATTTCCATCAAAAGTACATGGAAATATTTTTTATAAAAATTAAAAATACATATCTGTCCATAGCACATACATTTTAAAAACCAAAAACCAGCATTATTATAAGTTGTCTATAAGCAATTTTTACTTTGTTTTAGAGAAGGTAGATTTTTACTACGTAAGTATAATAATTTAAAATGTATTGATTGTGTTTTATGCTGGTATCCAATTTCTACATAAAACTCTGGGGATGTAAAGATGAAAAACTAATATTTGTATTCACTGATAGGGTTAATTATTTTTTTATTTTATTTTACTTTTTTTATTTTTATTGTTTTTGACAGAGAGAGAGAGAGAGAAAGGGAGAGAGAGAGAGAGAGAGAGAGAGAGAGAGAGAGAGAGAGAGAGAGAGAGAGAGAGAGAGAGAGAGAGAGAGAGAGAGAGAGAGAGAGAGAGAGAGAGAAAGAGAGAAAACTGAACTGGGAGAACTCCCCAGTTCAGTATATGGGTCCACATGGGCCTGGGCCGGGGCCAGGATTCCATTCTTGGTCCCCGGCGCTGCAAAGTGAGCGCTTAACTCACTGAGCCATCCCGGCTTCCCCAGGGTTAATTATTTATAACAACTTTTTATATTTTTATGAAGTTCTCTGATGTAATAGGTGATTGGGAATTAAAAAAATTAAATTTATGATTTTTGTTTATATAATTAGGTGCACATGACTGAAATCCCTACCTAAGTCCTTTTAATTTAAGAAACTCTCCCTGTGAAATGTGTTTGTAGTAAAAATATTTTCTTTCATATGTCTGAAATATATTTAAATATAAATAACTTGGAAACAATTGTTTCTGCATTTTCTGCTCATTGCTTTTCAACTAGAAGGCTTTGATAAGTATTTTTAAAAATTCCTAAAAAAATACAAACATTTAAATCTCAAGGTAAACAGTTAAATTTAGTCGTGTGAACTTCCTTCAGAATTGAAACATACAGAAATCATTGGAAAATGCAACAATAAGACAAACCCAAAGGTCACATAGTTAAAACAATTTTTTTTTTTTAGCCATCATTATAGGTATAGTATATTACTTTAATGAAAAAACATTCTGAGTTCACTTTCTATCTTTTGCTTTGAAGGTACACTTTTAAAAATAAATGTTTTAATTGTAGACATAAAACTTTAGTTAGTGACCACTCAACAGTTGAAAGATATATTGTTAAATAAAAATTTTTAAAAGGAAACATTTCGAAATATACTCTTAAGTACTTTAGGTTTTGAACAGTAGTTTTCCTTCAGAAAATGACATTGCAGCCAAATGGTTTCAGTTTGGTAAAATTTATTAAAATACAAACTCTCAAGAGAATGATTAAAAAGTTTTAATCTGTGAAGTTAATTTAGAGCAGAGGTTAATTTTAATCTTGATTAGAAATAACCTATCTTCTTGAATAAAAGAAATTAGAGAAATTTAAAGGTAACAAATATTTTCGCTTGGAAATATATTATACTTGATTGATGACAAACACATGATGTTTATATAATTCAGTCCACTTCTAATCTTTATTAGTGTTCACTATATGTTAATTTGTTGACAGAGGAATGCTGAGCCTCGTCTTTATGCAGTTGGACTTCTCTAAGATAGTAGTGCTGGTCTCTTGTCCACCCATTCTTCAACAAAGAGGGAATAATAATACAAGGTGTACTGGAATGATTCCAGTGGTGGGAGAAGTGTGGATGATTCCTTGCTTTCTTTTAGGGTCATATCTATTTATAGCAAATGTAAATTTTCTTTCTCTCTTGCTGTGAAGAGCAGGCCCCCTTGGGAAGTCCATCAATTTTGTGAACTCTTTCAGTCACTTTTGTGTGTAAGCTAATTAATGGGATTTTGGAAATTGTAGCAAGCCTCCAAGGCTGAACGAACGACCAGTTAGCTACATGAATCAATCACAATAAAAATAATAGCAACAACAGCAAACTAAGTGAAAATATACATAAATATTTTTAAATTTTTTGAATTGTGAAAATTTTGCTACACATACAATAAGACTTATAAAGAAAAATTATTTAATATCTATGGCAAAATATACCTCACAAATTTAAAGAAAAAATAACCAGTTGAGAAAATATATTTGCAAATCACATAAAATTAATGATTTCCTCTTATACCCAACAATTTCTTCCAAGTTGAGAAAAAAGGGTATCATTCTTTTCAGAACCTTAGCTACCAGGAAGAAGGGCAAATAACATAAACAGACATTTCACAGAAAATCCACATATAGTCAATAAGCAAATGAAAGATGTTCACTCATAACCATTGAAAAATTAATGCCATTGTTCAAGTAATTTAAATAAAGTCATGCTTAACTAGTACTCATGTCTATCCTTTAATATTAATAGCTCATCCCATAAAATCCTGACATTAAATGAGAAACAATTATATAAAAGAACATTTAAATAAATTCTAATGAGAAAGATTGTATCCACCCTAAACAAAAACACCTGAAAAAGCTCCACAGAAAAAGTATATTCATTGAGCAACATAAAAGCTTATATATATAATAAAACTAATTTACAAATAAATAAATATGGATGACATATCAAATACAATGCATTTTAGTATTTATATTACTCACTAATAGAGAAAAAGGAATACTTGATGGGTAGCAGTTGGCAGAAGAAGAAGGAAGAGAATCATACTTTAGAAGATTTCTCTTTGCTCTGTACTATTTCTTCATTATTATTATTATTATTATTATTATTTTCTTTTGGGAGGTAGTGGAGTAACTAAAGGCTCACTAGCACTTATATTGCACCTAAACCCAAACTTATCACACTGAACACCTTCAGGACTAAAGACTAGAATGCTTAGAACCGTGGAAATCAGGTGTGTCCACAACACATGAAGTTGTAAATTCTTTGACACTTTCTCTTGATGTACGTATTATACTTTTAATTTCCCAGTCCCAGCCTGTCTCAACTCTCCGCTGGAGCACTGGTAGACATGTACAAAGACTATGAGCTCCTTGTGTGGTGAGCATGGATCAGTTGTTCCTTTCTCACTCTTGTTTCTTTAAGTAGTGGCTGCTAAACATCAGTTTTGTTGAGTTAATTGTTAAACAATAAAAGTGATCAAATGATGTAATAATGTGAAGTGGTAGAGTACCCAGAGCTGTATTATTATTATTATATGTATTTGTGGTAGATTTGTTGGCTTGCTGTTTACTTTTTTTATCCAGCCCCAAATCTGGTTAGATTCTAGCTGTTCAACTCACTTGCTAAGTGTCCATGAACTTACCTAAGCCCGTCCACAGATAATAACTACTCAGGGCAATTATGAAGGAGTCATGGGACAATATAATAAACTCATTTATATGTAGTGAATGTAGAATATGCTACTTCTATTTCAGCTTACTTTCTTTTCCTTTCCAACCTTGGCATTTGTATCATGAAGCAAACTCACACAATGTGTGCTAATGTCACCAAAAAGAAGACAACGTAATGTTTACCTCAATGTTACTATTATCCACAGTTCCTTGTTGCCCCAACATATTGTATTTAGTCTAAAGTTCTCCTCTACGTATTTAGATATTTTAACTCTTCGAGTCAAGTAAAATTGAATATATTGAGTGAATATATTAGATTAGTTAAAAAGATACTTTTCAGCTTGGCTCAGCAGCATGGCGGGCTCAGGCATCTTCCCTGTTCCTGAAATGAGATTCTCAGGTACATCATCCTGAACCACCACGACCCCAAGGTAATGTTATGGACTGTGATCTTGTGTCAGTGATATATTGATTTCAGAAGTATTAATAATCATTTAGCCTGTAACTTCTATGTAACGATGATAAATTGTAAGGTTGTAATGTACTTCATGCTGTCAAGGCTGATATATCCAAGCACAAGCAAGGATTTCACTTTACTTTGAGAAAAACTTGTGCTTTTTCCATTTAATTCATTAGACTAATAATTATACCTGGAATATATATGTATATGAGGGCTGTCTGGAAAGTATGCAGCCATGTAATATGAAAAGTAGAGGCATTTATGGCTGGATATTTTCTGGACAGCCTTCATGTATACAACACACACACATATATTAATAATATTTATACTTATGTTTATGTAGTATCTATAGGTAATGTGCATATTATCTATACATATTTATATAAGTGTATATTCAATATACATTAATGAGCAATGTAATTAATTTTAGCTTTTAATATTTTATTTGTGCTCAGATTTTTAAACTTGAATTTTCCTTTGAATCCATATTGTTGAAACCAAGTATCTTTAAGAGTCATTAGGCCTTTTTGTAGGTACTAGTGTTTTTATAGTCATCACCAAACAATATTTTTAATATCACATGAAGTATTTTGAGATTGAGCTGTGGAATATATTATGACTTAAATAGAAATTGTACAGATGTACTGTCTGTGGGTTTTACATATTTATCAGGCACTATTTCTGTCCCCTTTGGGTGACATTTTGCTCTCATGCATTTTGTTCTCTTAGCCAACTTTAAGTTCAGATTATCACAAAATTATTTATAGCTGGTTTATTAAAAGCTCTAGAATTTGTGAGATACAAGACAAAATGAACTTTATTTTATTTTTTTAAAGATTTATTTTTATTGTTTTTTGACAGAGAGAGACACACAGGAAGAGACAGAGAGAACGGGGAAGGCCCCGTTCATGTCAACTATGAACAACTATGAACTATGAGAGCAGTCTCCATAGCTGACAGCATTAGTTTTCCATATAGTTTCACTCCACAGGTGGGTGCTGGGCTGCGCAGGGCAGGAACTGGGCCTGGAGCCTCTCTCTTAGGCCCCAGCAAGAACTGAACTGGGGGCACACCCCAGCTCAGCATATGGGTCCGCATGGGCTGGAGCCAGGATTTGATCCCTGGTTTCCGGGGCTGCAAAGCGAGCACTTAACCCACTGAGCCATCCCAGCTTCCCAACTTTGTTTTTTTTAATAGGACTTCCCTTTTAACTTATGAAGATTGATTCAGTTGCCCTTAGTGAAGTCAAGGGAGAATACAGCTTTTCTCTGTGTCACTTCCCTTACTTGGTCATTTTCAAATGAACTCCCAATTTTGATCCCCTGGATTCTCCCCTCTGCTTTTATGGACACCTTGTTCTTCTGGGCATTCTTTTGGGAGGGAGTTCATTTTACAAATCCTAGCTAGCTTTCCTCAGTACTATGCAACTAAAGCTCACTTCTATTTCAACCCTCTTTATGCACTGTTGCCAAAGGCTACATTTCTGACCTGATGGGATATATTACCTTGTTGCCTTTGTCTCTGAACTTACTCTTCCTGTCTTCATATAACATCTTCTTGTCAAATTACTGGCCTTCTTTGTGTTTTTCAGGTGTGCATTTCTCAGGGACTTTGTATTTGTTGTTTCCTGCTCTGGGAATGATCCCTCAACACTTTACATGGCTGATTTAATTTTTTATTTCAGGTCTCTACTAAAATATTGCTACTTTAAGTTGACTTCCTCTATATTATACAAGTATATAATACAGTACTCCTACCACAGCATATCACACATTATTCCTTTATACCCACTTTCTTACAATCCTGTCCATCACTATCTGAAATTTTGTTAAACAGGGATGTGTTAACTTGTTTTGGGTGTGTGTGTATGTGTGTTTAGAGAAAGGAGATAGATAGATAGATAAAATGAAAAGGTGCTAACGGTATTTATTTTAAGAAATTGGTTCATGTGATTGTAGAGGCTGACAATTCAAAATCTACAGATTAGGCCAGTAGGCAAGGTACCCAGGGAAGAGTTGATGTCACAGATCTAGTCCAAAGACAGTCCAAAGACCATTTGAAAACTGGCCATAGTTTGGTCATATCTGATAAGAATGTAGATATATTGTATGAGACTCTTGTTCTATAAATGAGAAATAAGAAGTTAAAAGTTAAAATACTTTTACAGAAATTTAAATTCATTTTTACTATAATTATAGTTCCTTCCATTACAAATTGTTGATATTTTTGATATATATATACTGTGGTAATAGCATTTAACATCATCATAGAAATGAAAAGAGTAGAAGAATATGTTTCTCACTTAAATTTTAAGGGTACTCACATCTGGACTTTGATCAATTCATTTATTCTCTCCATCTGTTGTGTCATCTGTAAATTGAGTCAACTAGAGTATCATTGTTTCTTCACAATCTGCTATAATAGGCTGTGTATACAGTGGTTTGCTTAGATTTGCCATTTTGTTACCATGTAATGTGGATGCTAATCATTTTCAGTTTCTATTAGCCACAACCTTCAGGAATACACTTGGAAAAGTTGATTTTAACACATACTTCAGCAAAAAGAGACCACACCTAAATAAAATTGGTTTTCTCAAAAAAATAGGTTTGTATGATTAATTGTCCCCTATATGTATATGTTGTGGAAGTTTTCTCTTCATTAAATAGCACTGTGTAACTAAAGGAGACAAATAAACAGAAGTTATCTTTAATATTCTTATTTAAGGATATGTGGACATTGCCATGATGATCAATACTCTAGGTCATATGGAATAATCTATTTTTCTTTTGTTTTTGGAATGGACAAACACGCAAACACACACACACAAACACAAATGATTATAGTTAGCTGAAGCCTAAAATTAAATGTATAGATTCTCAAAAATGAGAAATATATGAAAATTGCTGACACAAAAGAAATTTGATAAAATTAGTAAGTCAGACAGAGCATTAGTGCCATAAGCCCTCTTTCTCCTTGTTTTGGCTTTTCGTCACCTTTTGTAGACCTCGTGTGCATAAGTCTGTGAGAAACAGGTTTGATCTTACTTTCTCCAAATACAGTTTATCAGTCCCAAGGAAAGTCTCTTTAGCGATAGTCTTTTTGTCTTTGCAAAGTTTTTAGGAGGATAGGATACTTTAAAGTCCATGCCTGAAGGCATGCTAACACTCATGGAACCACAGAACAGTCATGTGTTGATTGCCTGATTAAGACAGGTGAAAAACAAGTCAGTGCAACGCAGTAAATGTAGCATAATTTCTATGAGCCTTGTTATAAAAAAAATTGCTGTCTGCTTATATGTCCTTGTCTCTAAGTAAAGAAACTTTCAGAGTTCCTGGCTTTCAGATAGCTTATAAGGCAAAATAAAATGGACTAGTAAATATACTAATTACTGGATTTTCATTCCACACCAAAAGTTATCAAGAGTGGTCTCTTGGATTTCCATAAAATAGTACAAAAAAATGTGGAATTGTTTTGATTAATCATCATATACCTCCCCAAATTGACTCATTTGACAAAATATGTCTAAGAAAAAAACCTCATAATATTGCCTACTTAGAGCTTCATTTTCCTTCTGTAAAGAAAAACTTAAAAAGAATAGCTTTCTGTCCATTGTAATTAGGTAAAAATAACAATATGTTTTTTTTGTTTTTGTTTTTTAATTAGAAAAAGTTGTAAATTTGGATTTTTATTTTTTTCTGCAAGAAATCACGTTGAGTGCTGATATCTAAGCAAAGAGGATATAGTGCTTTAACAAATTATATGAGGGCTGTCTGGAAAGTATACAGCCACGTAACTGTTCTTGTTATACTGATAATACGTAGCTGGGATTTTTTCTGGACAGATCTCGTATTTCAAATAGTTTGTCTCTCTACAATTTTTATCTCATTACAAAATAATTATATTGAGAGAATAATATCTGATTCACTGTGATAACTTATTTATTCAACTTTTTTACTGGAATTAAGTTTTCTCATAATTATAGGATGGCATGTTACTTTTTATTTTTGAATTATTTATTCTCTTTTTTTACTCATTAATTAACATCTTAGCACTTGTAAACTTTAATTTCTTTAGGAAAGATAATTTCTGAAGGGATTTTGCCAAGATTATACAGATTAATGTCATAGTTTACAAAAATTTTTCTCCAAAAGGGTACAATTTTTTTTGCATGAAGAATAGTTTTACTTACATACATATATAATTTAATAAAAATATTATATGTAACATTCCACAATTTATAATTTTGATTAATAATGTATTATATCAGTTCTTAGTCCATGTAATTCTAGCTCATGTTTAGTAAAGCATTATTTGATTTTATGAAAAATACAATCACTGTTATCTAGTCTTCTGTTGATAGACATTTAAGCAGTGTAAGCAAATGATTGATATGCTCTGCTTGATACATTTTTAAAAGGTTTTTATTAAAATATCTTTTATTAAAGCATTGTATAATACTATATTAATTTCAGGTGTACACCATAGTTATTCACCATTTATATACATAAAAAGTGATCACCATGATACGTATACCAACCATCTACCATTGCACCATGCCATCACAATATTGTTGACTATGTTCCCTAGACAGTACATTACATCTCCATGACGTGTTTGTTTTATACCTGGAAATTTGAACCTTATTCCTGTTCATCTTTTCTCCCTCATTTTTATTTATTGTTTTCCAATTACAGTTGACATTTAATATTATTTTATATTAGTTTCAGGTGTGTAGCCTATGGACTGTTGATGGAATTGCAAATTGGTGCAGCCACTATGGAAAAACAGTATGGAGGTTACTGCAAAAAATTAAAAAAAGAACGACATTATGAGCAAATAATTTCACTTATTACCCAGAGAAAAATCAAAACATTAATTTGAAAAGATGTATAGACCCTTATATTCATTGCAGTATTATTTACAATCGCCAAATATGGAAACAACTGTAGTGCCCTGTCTGTAGATGACTGGGTAAAAAAAGTGCATACATACAGTGGAATATTACTTGAAAAGAAAAAAAAGAATGAAACCTTATCATTTGCGACAACATGAATGCACCCGAAAGGTATTATGCTAAGTGAAATTAACTAGACAGAGAAAGACAAATACTGCAGCATGGCACGTTATCTAGCGTCTCTTCATCAGTTTATATCTAGACAGTTAAAAAATTTGAGGCCCAGAGAATATGTAATTGTTCATGACAAAGCAGGAAGTCAGTGGCAGTGAAGGGGGAGAGTCCATGTGTCCGGATTCCCAGTGTTGGGATCATTCCACCCATATTTTTAATACTCCCTTCCTCTCTTTATAGGTGAAGTTAGAGTAGTGAATATTGCTACTGAGTTTCATGTTACTGACATGTTGATATTCTGAGTTCCAATCACATCTAATTTCTCAGAAAACAAAACTTTATTTACTCTACAACTATGCTAGTAAAAAGTCACTGCCATATGGGAAAACCACACTCTATATTTCAAAAGCATTTAGATTACAAATGCTTTAGGGCTCTTTCTGTATCTTTTCAAAATTGTGTCCCTGTATCTTGGCTCAGTTCCTGGAACATAATAAACACTCAAGAGCTGAATGTTTTTGAATGGTGTGTTTGAATTCAAAGTCAGTTCTATTTATTTTTGAATACATTATGATACATATTGAATTTCCAGTTGATAGAATTATCTTACTACATTTTACTTGGAATTGAATTAAGATTTTTTTTCCTGGTGTGGTTATGATTAAAAATTATAGAAGAAAATAGATTATATTGAATCCTATAGTTTATGAGAAACATATCCTGAGATTCAGTAGTTATAATAAATCAAAAATTGATTTGAGTTCAGTCTTTCTGCTATCTTCCAGAAATAGTAAGCATGTTTGTTTCAAATACAAAGATCAAATTTTTCTTGAATTTATTCACTGAATTTATAACTATAATGCCTGATAATCACATTTAAAAATGCTTTTCTTTTTCAAATTATTAACCATAACATATATGACTATGCTCTATGTTGAAAATGTGAGGTCAAAGAGAAATAATGTCTTTAACAATGGCAATATTATAAAGTGCCAGGTATGTTTTATTATTTTTATGTAAATCTTTGATACAAGGGAAAAAATAATATTTTGTTTGTTGTGAATTCTCATTTTCTTGCCAATTCTAGGTATAATTTTGTTTAATGCTACTCATTTCAAGTGGCCGGTGATAATTTATGTTATTAATTTTGGTTTATAGATTCTTATAAAGGATAGGTACATTAAAAAAATATTTTTTATTACTATGAGCTTTAACTACTCAGTGATTATTATACTATAAAATGTTCCTTACTGTTTGTTTTCATTAATTAATTAATTTATTTATTTATAATAATCTCTGATTTCCCTGGGGTAAAGAATCAGCTTAATATATTTTACCATGCAATATACCTAATGTTCTCCTCAGATAGCTACATTTTGATTTTATTTATTTTACAGGTTTAGTTGTAAATGAAAATGGAAGGGTTTTGTCAGTTCAAAAAATAATGTGTTGTGGTGAAATGACTATCAAGAAGTCAGTCTAAAATTAATATTTATATTAATAATATGATGCTTATATCTAATTAAGTAACATCCAAGTACAAGTTAATTTTAGTCTTACACATACTCATAGACCGCAGGACAACTGGCAGGTTTTTTGCCCCTTTACCATGCAGTGACTTAGTATTTAAAAAATTCTATTTTTATATGTTATTTTAAAGGTAAATACAATTCCTAGAGAAATATATATTTTTTTAATTTACAAGCATTTGATTTAATATCGTCTACTTTGTCAACATTTCAATCATTATCAAATTCATGCAATAAATATAAGAGCATATACATGTATTCTGAAATTTCATATATATATATATGTATATGAAATATACACACACACATACACACACACACAGTGATGCAAATACATTTAATGAGTACTGTTTATCCATAACCTATCTTAAGGAATAGAATAATACATACAAAATTGAACACATTTCATGTTCTCTTCCTCTCATCCCATCAGCATTTATTTCTAGAAAACTGTCTTAAATATATTAAAGTTTACAAAATAGGCTTATAATTTGTGCATCTTTATGCAGTCTATCATTCAAGCAACTTCTCAACATCTATACACTTGATATAGTTCAGTTTTATACATTTTGACTGTTACACATTTTCATTGTATATACTTTCATATTTATTTATTCATTTCATTGCTGATTTATTTTTTTCTAACTACAAGTGCAGCTGTTACAAAGTTTCTTGCGCATGTCTTTCTGCACCTATGGAAGTATTTTTCTAGGCTATGTAGTAGAATATTTTTAATATGGTATGCACATTTTAAAGTGCAGATATATTGAAATTATTCTCTAAAAAGTGTATGGCAATTGGCGCTCTGACTAGCATTGCTTAAGAGTTCCCATTGCACTATATTGTTACTAATTCTTGGAAATCAGATGAGTGTTTTTTCAGGATGATATCTGTTAAATTGCATCTCCTTATGATTTTCACTTTCAAGTACTTGATTATAATGAGATATAGCATTTTCTCAGAAATAAATTGGCCATTCTAATATCCCTTTCTTAAATTACCTTCTTATACTTTGTTCATTTTTTAAAAATTTTGTTGTCAATTATTTTATTTCATATTTGTTAAAATTATACATTCTGTTTAATAATCCTTTAATGGTCACACATTAATGTGATTGATTTTATGAGATTTTTTTTTTAATGCTTTGTGATCTGTGTATCTTTTTAAAAAAATTATGCATACTCTAAGGACATAAGTAAAATATATGATCTTCACATCCAAAATTTTGAAAATTTACTTTTTATACACATAGGTCTTTCTACCCATAAGTATAAGGGGTGTATAATTGCAGTAGATTCTAAAAATAATTATAGATGAAATTGTCATGAAATCTGTTAAAAATTAAAATCATTGATGTATGATGTGTTCACATCCCAGTACATACATCACCAGAATAATTACAAAACATGTCAGTAAAACATTGAATTATATAAACTAGCTGTGTGCATATATGGTGCATTCTGGTTAGGATGCATATGAGTATATTGAGTGCGTTTTATTAAATTGTAACTTCTTTAATATTTATGAGTCAGAAGACTCAGACTTCAAAACTGGACCTCTTCTGACCAACTGATTTTACTTGTTCTGAGTATGTATAAAGAAAGCCACATATTCATACACTTCCACAGTGAAAATCAAGCTATTTTAAGAAGCAAAGTGTTTGAATGGCAGCTAAAAAGAAAAGTCAATCTGGCAAGTGCCTGTGTTTCAACTCAAAAATGTTGTATGCTAGAAGATGTTGATAATAGTTACAGACTCGCATCATATGAGACTCCAGATCTCTCACAGTTCTCTATAAATTGATTATATAGGTCAAAATTAGAGAGTTTTTGTATTCAACTAGGTGATTGACCCTCTCTGGTACATCTATAACAATAAAAGGCTTTTTTATATGATTAATTACTATGGCAGACTAAACATATAGTTCTTGTTTATACCGTTATATCCACGGGGAATCATACTTAATTCCAGCATTTTGTAGACAATTTAAAATTAACTCCTTAGTATATCATTAGTGTCATTCACCTGTTTCCGTCTTGAGGGCTGTGCACTTTTCACGTAGGCTTTCTTTCACAGTGGTGAACATGAAATAGTCTAAGATTCAGGGATTAGATGAGAAGTGACAGGCTTCATTTGATAGCATACTCTGATACTTGTCCACTGTTCTTAATTATGGGAATAAAGAATAAAGTGGTTATACTTTTAGTTTGATTGCTATAGATTTTGTAATGCAATGTTTTATTTAGTGGTTTAAGGAAAAAGACAAGTCAAGTTACCTTAGTGTCAGTTTTTCTGAAATGAATGAAACATATATGCTAATCCCTCCTTCCAGAGTTCAGTGCACCAAGTTGTGATATATCTTTAATATCCTTCAAGCTGTAACAATTTTTCAGGCTTTTTTTGTCTTTCATTATCTTGATATTTTTAAAGAGTACAAGCAAATTATTTGGGATAATTATACTGAATTTGAGTTTTCCAGATACTTCCTCATGACTAGCTTCAAGTTAGGCATTTTAGGTAGGAACACTGTGGAAGTGATATTATACCCTTCATAGGGCATCATACCAAGAAGAATATAGTAACAGTTTGCCCTGTTGGTAGTGAAGTTGACTTTGATCTTTTATTACGATGATTAAGGTGATGCTGATTATTTTTTCCAGTATAGAGTCAGTGTTTTTCATTACATTTAAAAATACTTTGGAAAAAAATTATTTGAATTTTATAATATCATGTGTTTCATTACTCTTTTATTTTCTCTAATTTTATTTTTTATTTTGATACTCATTTTACATTTACTAGTTAATATTCTACTATAAGGAAGAACTTTGCTTTTTTTCTTTCTCCATTATTTCTTTCCTCCTTTCTTTTCTTCAATTATATATTTATATAACCATATTAGGTAGGGAAAATCTATATTTTTATATAAAGGGCAATAGTTGACTATAACTACAGATTGGAGTTGGTAATTACTAATGAAAAATTATTTCTTTATACTTATAGAATGTTTTCTTTTAAGATTTACTTTAATTGTTTTATTGACAGAGAGAGACACACAAACAGACAGAAGGGAGAGGGTCCAGAGCAATCTCCATAGTTGTACATTATTAGTTTTCAATATTGTTTCACTCCACATGTGGACACAGGGCTGTACAGGGCAGGAACTGGGTCTGGGGCCTCCTGCATGGCCCCCAGCAAGAACTGAACTGGAAGGGAAAGCCGGGATGGCTCAGTGGGTTAAGCGCTCACTTTGCAGCCCCAGGGACCAAGGATAGAATCCCGGCCCCGGCCCGAGTGGACCCATATGCTGAACTGGGGAGTGCCCCCAGTTCAGTTCTCACCGGGATGAGACCCTGGCCTATTTCCTGCCCTGTGCAGCCCCACGCCCACCTGTGGAATGAAACTACCGGTATGTGGAAAAAACAATGATGTACAACTATGGAAACTGTTCTAGGCCCTCTCCCTTCTCTCTGTCTCTGTCTCTGTCTCTGTATCTCTCTCTCTCTCTCTGTCAAAAACAATTAAAAAAAAAAACCAAAAACAAACAAACAAAAAACTGAACTGGGGGCACTACCTGGGAAGAAATCTAAATGCCAACAAATTTGTATGAGAAAATTGAATTTACTTCTTTCCAAGGCCAAAGGACAGATGTGATCTGTTACTAAGAATCTATTATTATAAATATTGTCAATTCTCTTAGTAAAGAATCATATGCTTAAAAAACTGATGATATTTACGTACATATGTGAAATAACTAAACACATAGGCTAAACACATACACACAGGTACACACACACACATTTAGTAGTTATTGAGGTATAGACTTGATTTTGGAGGAGGATACAATTAACCTTGATTATCAATTTTTAACTACTGACTAGGTATTTCACTTGAAATATTTTACTTCTCTGACCATATCATTTTTCTGTCTGGAAATTAAGGGCATTAAAATCTATAATCTTTGAGATTTCTTTTTTACTCTTGGCATTTTTCTAAAGCTAGATGTGTATGTGTGTGTGTGTGTGTTTGAAAAATTATAAACTTTGAAATTTTGTGGATTAAGCGTCAATTATCAAGACAAAATAAGGTGCACAAGTTTTTATCTGTATTTTAATATGTAAAAAAGAAACCTAATGTTTTTCTTTTGTAACATACATTTTCTTTAGAGTGAACTATAAATTCAGTAAGATAAATTATTTTCAGACATTTTTTTTAAAGATTTATTTTATTGATTTTTGACAGAGAGAGACAGAGACAGAGAGAGACAGAGAGAAGGGGGAGGGCCCAGAGCAGTCTCCATAGTTGACATTATTTTTCCATATAATTTCACTCCACAGGTGGGTGTGGGGCTGCACAGGGCAGGAACTTGGCCGGGAGTCTCCCACATAGGCCCCGGCAAGAATTGAACTGGGGGCACACCTCAGTTCAGCATGTGGGTCTGCATGGGCTAGGGCCGGGATTCGATCCTTGGTCCCCATGGCCTCGAAGCGAGCGCTTAACCCACTGAGCCATCCCAGCTTTCCCATTTTAAGACATTTTTAATGACCAATTAAAACATCAGTTTTACTGAAAGAAGAGTTGCTTTCTCAGATAAGTAAACTCTCGTATAGATGAACTGGTTTATAGGGATTTTATGAATCAAACAGTAAAATATTTATTAGTTCCCACCCATATCTAATGAGATCAACAGGAAAGCCTATGCCAACTGGTAACTTCATAGGAGATTTAACATGTAAATTATAGAGAACATAATTATTGTTTATAGCATATCATATGTCAGTAGAACATTTTCTAGTGTTTAGACTGAAAGGATAAACCTGAAAAGTATTTCCTTGGGTAATCAAAAGTATAGAAGGTTTTAGTACAGTTAGTCTTTTAAAATGTTTTCCAGGTCATTTAATTCAGGTTAACAAACATTTACATAGCACTTAGTAGTGTAGACAGTCATTCATTTGTGATTTCGGATTCCTAGGTGGCATACCCTGGGATGCATGTCCTTGATAAAGCTGTTCAAGGGTGTCCTTTCTCCTGGCAGTTTCAATTGTTCACTGCAGTAAGAAAAATGAGCTACTTTCAGCAAGTTTTTATAAAGATGTAAGAAGTGACATATGTGAGAAATCTTTTATATATAAAACAGTATCTTATATTTAAATACCAAGATATAAATCAAGAAGCAGAATACTTCTTCAGTCTTCCTGAACAGAATGGCATCAAATTGATGCTCAAGTATCTTTGTCTCCTGGAGCTTTTTGAGATGGAAACCTGTGAAGACAGGTGATGTCTGACATTTTTAAGTTGTCATTCATTAAGAAAAGAGAAGACAGGGAAGCCGGGACGGCTCAGTGGGTTAGGTGCTCACTTTGCGCGCCGGGGACCGAGGATCGAACCCTGGCCCCAGCTCGTGCGGACCCATGTGCTGAACTGGGGAGCTCCCCCAGTTCAGTTCTCTCTCTGTCTCTGTACCTCTCTCTCTCTCTCTCAAAAATAAAAAATAAATAAATTAAAAAAAAAATTTTATAAAAAAAAAAAGAAAAAAGTAGAAAATGTTAAGAAACTGTCTTACAAAAAGACAATGATATCTAAGATATAAAATGTTGAGCTCTATTTGTGAAACAATATAAGAGTGCAAAACACATCACCAAAGCAACTGATATTTTTTCATGAATAATATAGAGTTTTAAAAATTTAATTTCCCATATGGAACAAAATGATTGTCAATCATAATAAAAAAATAGAATGCTTGCTCTGTCTGTTGTGGGTCGATATATTAGTGTTAGACACATAAAGGGTTATGCTATAATTGTATGTCTGGTGTATGTTGAATTTCAATTACTGAAATATGAGAGTTTTCACAGTATACGTTTAACTAATGAAGTCATTAAAAAAAAATCTTCCCCTTCTTAACAGATAACAGTACCAGAATATCTGTCTTATGAGTTTAATTTTTATTTATATAGTTTTTAAATATAATATGTATTGAGTACTTGCTATTTGTTAGCCATTGTTTTAGGCACGAAAAATGTTACAGTTAACAAAACAGAAAAAAGTTTCTTCTCTCCTGAATCTTATCTTTTAGTTTCTAGAGTTAATCAAAAACCTAATTTGTCTTATTAATTATGACAATTCTATATAAGCATAATGCTATCAGCTGTAAACTTGTCAGAAAGATCACTAGAAAAATTATTGATCAAGCAAAACGAAGTTATTTAATTTATTGATATAAGGGATATGATGGTTAATGTGGAAGCACTTTTCAATGTTGTGAAAGTATTTTTGATGAGATTAACATTTAAATGAGTAGAATTTGAGCAAAGCATATTTTGCACTATAAAGTTGGTGGGGGGAAGCCGGGATGGCTCAGTGGGTTAAGCGCTCACTTTGCAGCCCTGGGGACCTAGGATTGAATCCCGGCCCCAGCCCGTGTGGACCCATGTGCTGAACTGGGTAGTTCCCCCAGTTCAGTTCTCTCTCTGTCTCTGTATCGCGCTCTCTCTCTGTCAAAAACAATTAAAAAAAAAAAAAAAAAAAGTTGGTGGGCCTCACGCAGGAAGCTAAAAGCCTTAAGAAAATGACCGATCTCTGAGAAAGGGGAAATTCTGCCAGCAGATTACTTTTGTAATTAAACTGCAATGTCATTTCTTTGTGTTGCTAACCCAGCCTACAGACTTTGCACTTGCCTCCACAGTCACATGAGCACATTTCTTTTTTTATTATTATTATTATATTTTTTTATTGTTAAATTTAATGGGGTGACATTGGTTGGTAACAATCAGTTTCCCAATGTACAACTCCACATCACACCACCCATGCATCGCATTATGTGCCCAGCTCCCACACTCAGGTCCCCCTCCAACCCCATATATCTGGTGCCCACTCCCCCCTCCCACACAACTCTCCCT
>PVKE010030365.1:0-19688 GCA_004027555.1 Craseonycteris thonglongyai
TATAAGTGTAGGCATACAAGGGCTGTCCAGAAAGTATCCAGACATGTAACTGTTCTCGTTATACTGACAATGGTTGGATTTTTTTTCTGGACAACCCTCATATATGGAGGATCACATACATGTAGGTATTACAGTATTTCTGTTTATTAACATATACATGAGGAGCAATTATATTTATACACATAAGAATGTGTATGTGTTACCAAAGAAATATGTATGTGTATATAAATATTAAACTTATAATCCTAGCTTTTATTTGTACTGTATTTTCTGGCGTATAAGACGACCGGGCGTATAAGACGACCCCCGAATTTTACAGTTAAAACATAGGTTTAGGCCTATATTCACTGTATAAGACTACCCCCCCACTTCCGAGGCTATAGTCTTATACAGCGAACCCCTAATTTTACAGTTAAAACATAGGTTTAGGCCTGTATTCGCTGTATAAGACTATAGCCTCGGAAGTGGGGGGTAGTCTTATACAGCAAATATAGGCCTAAACCTATGTTTTAACTGTAAAATTAGGGGGTCGTCTTATACGCCCGGTCATCTTATACGCCGGAAAATACGGTATACCTTTTTCTACACACACACACACACACACACACACACACACACACACACACACACACACACATATATATATAGAGAGAGAGAGAGAGAAGATAAATATACATATTTGTTTCAGCATAAAAAATTTAAAAAGTACTCTTCATTCACAAGCTTCCATCCCTCCCAGCCAGAAATAAAACAAGCTGAAAGGCAAC
This sequence comes from Craseonycteris thonglongyai, assembly GCA_004027555.1. Lineage (NCBI taxonomy): Eukaryota > Metazoa > Chordata > Mammalia > Chiroptera > Craseonycteridae > Craseonycteris > Craseonycteris thonglongyai. The sequence continues at coordinate 768 of PVKE010030365.1, forward strand.
TAAAAAAGGTGAAATTACTGTCAAGGACAGGCATATAAAAAAGTGATTTTATTTTTAATGTTTTGAAGTCACAAGAGTTATTTCTGCAACTGTGCTGCTTGGCTATTTTTCTTTTTTCATTTTTAGTGTTTGTCTTTCATGCCTTATGGGCAAGGACATCTGCATTGCTATCTGCATAACCCCTCTAAAATAATGCCTCCTACTTTAACTCCCTCTGGGCAGCTTCTCTGCATATAAAGGCCATAAATTATAACTATTACCATTAAACGATTGTATAGGCAGCTCTGTTTGTTACATTTTCAAAGCCTTAATGTACTAGCGCCAATAACAGGGGAAATTAGAGGGTGACTTCTTACTGTGGATACTACAAGTGTCCCTAATGTTAAGAAAGCTGGGTTTCTGCACTTGCTTCCAAAATCAGTAGGCCTTGGGCAGCTTGGGGTCCTGAATCAGCAAATGGGTATTGAGAGTCACTTGTCAAACAGAAAGAGGGACCATAAGAGACACATATTTAATTCTAGAACACAAATAATAAGAGCTACCCTTTGTGGAATGTCTCCTATGTGCCACCCCTTTTACACCGGCTATTATTCTAAACTAGAAAAACCACAGTTTTTAAATTGTTTTTGACAGAGAGAGAGAGAGAGAGAGAGAGAGAGATACAGAGATAGAGAGAAGGAGGAGGGCCCAGAACAGTCTCCATAGTTGCACATCATTGGTTTTTCCACATAGTTTCATTCCACAGGCGGGCATGGGGCTGCACAGGGCAGGAACTGGGCCGGGGTCTCACCCCGGTGAGAATTGAACTGGGGGGCACTCCCCAGTTCAGCATATGCGTCCACATGGGCCGGGGCCGGGATTCGATCCTCAGTCCCCAGGGCTGCAATGTGAGCGCTTAACCCACTGAGCTATCCCGGCTTCCCCGAAAAACAACATTTTGACATTAATATTATTGTTCTCACTTTACAGAAGTTGCTGAGACTCAGAGAATTTCTGTGTCTATAGACATCTACTAATAAGAATCACACACAGGAATTGAACCTAGCCTGATATCCAAGCTTGTACTTTTTCCAATTCGCCACACTGACAAACCAAAAATGATTACAACCCATAATGAGAGTTTATCTTTTCTTTCCAAAAGGGCATGTTTCAAATTAGTCTTGACAAAAGAGCTGATCCTTGCTGGGCTGAGGCAGTTCTCAAGAGAAAGAGCCGACAGGTTGGAAACTTCGGCCAGTCTGGTCCTTAACCAGCTGCGAATGGGCGGACACTCTTCCCTGTGAGCAGTGACTGCTTAGGAAATAGGGGAATTGATAGCACCTGTTGGTGGAGATCGAGGGGGAGAAAGCACTTCCATCCAGATGCCTTGGACATGTGGTAGCATCCATTCAAAGGAATAAGTTAAATATTAGATTAAAAAAAAAAATCTTTTTACCTATCAGCATGTAATTTACCCTTCTCCTCTTTGTTATGTGTTCTTAACTGTGTACACAACCACTTACTGACCACATGAGGGAAGAGGCGACCTTGAATCCATTGCAGGCAAAATTTCAGGTGAACTATACTTTCAAGTTTCACCACTATTAGACCCAGGGATGTTCTTCTGTCAGATGACAGGTATTTGAGAGAAATAGCGATACGAGTGAAGCTTGTTAAAAATATCCAGGGCATCCTTTACTCTGATCCTCAACCAGCAAAAGCGAACAAGCCACCAAAATGGCCAGCTCATCCACCTCATTAGCGACAGAATTAAGTCCCTGTTCTGAAAGATTTGTAGGGAGAACAACAGCATCATCCAATACACCCAAATTCAGCATTGCTTAGTCTTTTGGACATTAACTCCTACAAAATGTGATGTGTGAGCAGAAACACAGGAAGAACTGTTGTACACAAACGCCTTTGAAAAATAACAAACTCTCTGAGACTGAAACAAAAGCCCCACGGGTTCAGGCAAACAAAAGGAGTCAGCTGCTAGCAGCAGAGGAAAAGCCAGTTCTTCACTCTCCTTTTCTCAACCCCCCCCCCCCGCCCCAAAACCAGAGAACTTTAAGTGAAGCAGGCACCACTTTGCATTATCTTCTAACTTCTGAGCAAGAGCAGAAATATCTTGTTAATACTGAAATAATGGTCCTTGTTGACATAATATTTTAGAAAATGAAAATGGAGAAAAACAAGTTGAACAGGGAACATCATAAATACATTGGTGGGGGAGATGAGTGATGGGAAGGAAGCTTCTTGACAGGCTTTTATATTTATTTATTTTTTTAAATTTTTATTCAGTTTATTGGGTGACAATGGTTAGTAAAATTATATAGGTTTAAAGTGTACATATCTATAATACATCTATATATTGCATTGTTTGTTCAACAACCAGGCATGCTTTTAAAAAACACATCTGGGAGTTAAAGGTAGTTTATTAGACAAGATGTTTTTCCAAGGCAGTTAAGGTCCCCAAGGAACAATAATAAGTAACTCTCTTGTTGCTTTTGTTTGGGGCAGCTGCTGATGCGATGAGGGAAAACTTGATGTGGAAGCAAAAGATGTTATGTGAAGAGGCCGTGTCTTCTTTTTAAAAATAAAGTTGTTTAGAGAACTAAAATTGCTAACAGATTATCCTTCTCTTTCCTTAAACTGTTATACATGCAAGCTACAGATATGCATGGTGTTTGGGACATAAGAATAAAAACAAGAAGATTCAGTAAGTTATTTCATCACTATTAAAACTGTCAAGTCTGCTGAAAACTAACAAACAGGCTTTAAAACACTGGACCTTGGGGAAGCCGGGATGGCTCAGTGGGCTAAGCGCTCACTTTGCAGCGCCGGGGACCGGGGATCGAATCCCGGCCCCAGCCGGTGTGGAACCATATGCTGGACTGGGAGCTCCCCCAGTTCAGTTCTCTCTCTCTCTCTCTCTCTCTCTCTCTCTCTGTCAAAAATAAATAAATAAAAAAATATATATTTAAAAAAACCCCAAAAAACCCAAAACAAACAAACAAACATAAAAACACTGGACCACCAAGAAAAAGGATGGCTTCCTAAATTTAGTGTTCAATTGGTTACTTCCTTAACATTTTTCTGAAGGACATTAACTGGTCACACTTTCTTAGCCAACATATTCAGAGATTCTCCAAGTCATTATGCAGTTATTTGGTAATCACAGTAATAAAGACAAATACCAAGCAACCATTGCTTCATGTAGTCCTCATGACACACTACAAAATAAGATAGATTTTATTATTATATTTCTACTTTAAAAAAAGAAAAAGAAAACTAAGGCTTAGTGATATTCCATGGCTTCATATAAGTTGATATGCTCGTAAGTAGAAAAGTCAGAATTTGAATACAGGTCTCCCTGACTTCATGGCCTATGCTTTCTTCTATGTAACAGCACATGCTTTTCTCCAAAGGGAAAAACTCAAGTTTTTAAATCATGAGAAAGATCTGTATTTCAAATTCTCTCAAATGATGAAAATGAATCAAATACTCTGAACTATAGTTAAAAATCTTAGAAATTTTACACCTAACTAAAGATACTTTTTTTTGTTCTTAGTTTAGATTAAGGGGCAACAGGAAAGATACAGCACTTCTGCCTTAGCAGTGTCACAAGTTAAGAGTATTCAACTGTTTGCCATTCACATGCCTTTTAGTTGTAGGTTGTTGGTGAGTGAGCTGGTTGGTGGTTGCGAATTAAGCTTCTAAGCTACTCTCATTTGACAGCAAGTTTAAAAGGGAAGAGAGGGGACGAGGGGGTTGGGTTAGGTAAGGTGACCAGACGTCCTGCTTTTGGCGGGACAGTCCCGATTTTTAACAATTTGTCCCGTGTCCTGCGGTGTTTTAAAAAAGTCCCGATTTTTGGAAAGAATGCACGACAAGCTAGGGAATGGCAGGAGATAGACCAAATTTTTAATCAAGAACCCCCTCCCCCCCAGTCAATGGTGTCCCGCTTTACCAATGTTAAAATCTGGTCACCTTAGTTAGAGGGAAGAAAAAAACAAAACAAAACAAAGACCAGAATTTTTTATATCGATTCAACCTAACAAAAGGATTTCCAGGAGCAATTGAAATGCCCACCTGGTTGGAAGGGTGAGCTACATGGACATGTAGAGCTACGCTTGCATGAGGAGGCCTAGAAAGAGAAGACACAATACAGAGGGAGGGAAGTGGTAGGTTCACCAAGGCAAGAAGGTCACAAAGTATAAGAAGTGAGTCTCACTGACACTGATCTTGTGGCTTATATTACAGTACAACAGAGTTGAGGGGAGTAAAAGCTTCTACCTCCCAGGACTCTCACCCAAGTCTTCTGACTCACACTGATCTGTCCAACCATTGCTGAAAATCATTTTTCCCCACTCGATATGTTCTGGCCAGTGTTCCATTCTTTACCTACCAACCTCTTTTCATCCTCCGGGCTTTTCTATCCACTAGTCTTTATGCTGAGAGTGTTCATTTACTATTCTTCATAAGGAAACTACATACTTAAGGAAACCTTATACTTAATGACTCAGTTTAATGATCATCTCTTGAAAAAGACCTTCTCTGACCTCCTTGCTAATGTCTATGATTTCATATCGTTCTTATCCTTCACAGCACTTTATGCTTTTATTTATGTAACACACGTATGCATTTGTTTCCTTGTATATTAGTTTACTTTCTGTCTCCCCCAAAGAAATTAGGGCTGTGAAAAAAGAGATGATGTCTTTCCCACAAACCAATGTTGGCTGTATGATCTTGGGAAAGGAACTTTAACTTTCTTAGATTTGGTTGCTTGAATTATAAAATCAGGCAAAAATAGTACCTGCCTTATAAAAGCTTTTGAAAGAAAAAAATTCATATGAAATAGAATCTTAAATATACCTCTTCCTATTTTTTTGAAAAAAAAATTCTGAGACTGAGAATTAAAAACAGAATCAGGTTCACATATGACTTGAAAAGAGGGTGATCCCAAATTGGTTTTGCCAATCTTAGGGATGCTTCCATTCAACTTAAGTTTAGAGAGATGGTCTCTCTCTCTCTCTCTCTCTCTCTCTCTCTCTCTCTCTCTCTCTCTCTCTCTCTCTCTCTCTCTCTCTTTCTCTCTCAGTTGATTCACAGCTCTCAACATATGACTCCTGGATTTCATAGCTGCCTCCACCTGAAAATGTAAAGTGTGAGAGTTGTTCCTGCTAGGAGAAGAGTGAAGGTTGGGTGCTGCTATAGAAGGGAGAAGAAATGTTTTGGATAACAGGGAAAAAGTGTCTATTTACTATGGCTTAGATGTTCGAAGCTGGTCACGTTTCCTCAGGAAAAGGACTATTCAAGGGCTCTGCCTGCATTGAAATAGAGGGGTGGACCACTGACCACCTAGGATGGAGGAAGGGAATTAACTGTGGCCATGCAGGGAAGTCCTGCTTTCATCCAAAGAACCACAGTCTTGAGCTGGCCAGCAGGAGGTGCTCCTAGGAATGCACCAAAGCCCCAGGAAGGAGAAAACTCTTGAGACGACACATGTGCCATCCCATGGATACTGAAACCAGATCACAATGCTCTCAGACCATAAAACTGTGTCCTTGTCCCATGGTCACCTGCTCTGTTCAAGAAAGGTGAAGAAGGGGACCCATATGCTGAACTGGGGTGTAGCCCCCAGTTCAGTTCTCACTGGGACAAGCTTCCCATGCGGGAGGCCCCTGGCCAGGTTCTTGCCCTGCGTGGCCCCTGCCCACCTGTGTGGAATGAAACCATGTTGAAAACTGATGACATACAACTTGGGAGACCGCTCTGAGCCCTCCCCCTTCTTTCTCTCTCTCTCACTGTCTCTGTCTCTCTCTCTCTGCCAAAAATAATAAAATACCGGTAAGTCCTTTAAAAAAAAAGAAAGGTGAAGAAAAACACAGATAGGAAGCAAAGATGTTGATCAAAGAGGCAAATTGTTGCAGATTGTTGGGTCTGAAGCAAGGCGGAGCTGGGGATGGGGAGGCCTTTAAATCATACAAGATCTCATAATATTTATTTTACTCTTAACTGCATTGAAGTGAGGGGTTGTTAGATTGTAGTGACTTTAAATTATTATATGTGACATGCCTGAGATACTATCAAATACAGGGGTGAATTTATCTTGATAGGGGTTTGTGGGAGGGCAGAGGGAGAAAAATAATGTTGGTTTATTCTTTTACCTTACTAAATCCAGTTCATTTAACAAACTGGATATGAATGTATACAAAATACTTCACACAGTCTTGGAGTTTAATAAATGGCAAAGATCTAAACATTTGGTATACAGCAGGTGCTTGATGTATATTATTTCTCTGCTCCTTCATTTCAACGACAAATTCTTCCAAAAAGACAGCATAAACTTTTGAATTAATTATGCAGTGCTTCCTTGAATATTCACAGAATATTTCACACCATAATAACTTTCACTGAGTCTTTTATAGAATAAAAACGTAAATGTGAGTCAGTTTTTCCTCTGTACGATTTCGAATAGGAAGATTATAATGTTCTGGGAAGCATCCTCACCTAAAAATTAGATGCAAGAGAATATGAATCTGCACCCAGTGCACTATATCCATGATCCCACAGGTAACCACAAGCGGCCAGAGAGCAGGAGGGTCAGAGGCTCTGTGCCCCCCCAAAATCAGAAAGACTCCTCATAGATACACGACCACAGGCCTATCTGGCACCCAGCAATGGAGTCTGAACGAGGTGGGAGACCACCCGTGATGATTGGGAGGAACTTTTTACAGTTATCTAAAGTGGTTGCATCTGTGAATAAATTGTCTCATGCACACATTTTCCAACTAATCAAATGCAAGCTCTTTTTTCTCTGCCTCCCACCCGCTGACAGACTCACACAGGTGAACAGGACTTAAAAGAGATGATTGGCGCTCCCTCTAGGACAGGGCCCTCTGAGCCTCTGCTGGAAACCCCGTGGTAACAAAAAGCTCACCCCTGTGGTAACAAAAAACTCACCCCACATGGCAAGGCCTTGTGATAGTTCTCACTCTTCTTAAGCTTTTCTTTTCAGTCAGCCAAGGTCAACTATCCAATCATACCCACTTCTGCCTTCATATTGACAATTCTTTCATATTACAATTCTTTTAAGTATTTTTCTCATTTACTGAACAAACATTTATTGGGCACTTGGTCTGTGAGAGATGCTGTTATATAGGTGCTTGGGGGCACAGCAATAAACAAAGCCAGTATTCTGTTCCCCTGGGGCTTATATTCAAGTTAAAACCAATGACTAAATTCTTAATATAATGCCTGGTCATCACCAGTGCTATAAAGAAATATGAAGCCCTGAATATAATGAGACAAGTAGCCATATGAATGTCAGGGGGAAGAGTGTTCCAGAGAGAAAGAACACTAGAAGCCCTAGGCAGAAACATGTTCAGAACTCTGGAGCAACAGCAAGAAAGCCAGTAGGACTGAAGCCTCATGGGTAACGAGAGATTGATAGGCGATGAAGCCAAAGAGGAAGCCAGGGGCCTGGAGACCATGGTAAAACACTAGAGTTTGATTTAGTGGGAATGGGAAGCTAGCGAATAGTTCAAAGCAGAATATTGCGTGAATATAATCTAACTTCTGTTAAAAAAAAATCATTCTGGCTGTTGTGTGGAGAATAATTGATTTTAGAAGAGGCAACAACAGAGAATAACAATAGAAGAGGCAAAGTGGAAACGGAGACTAGTTTGAATATTACTACAGTCACCTGGGGAAGACATGATGATGGCTTGGATTACAGCAGCAAGAGAAGAGCTGGTGAAGTGATTTGTTTCAAGATTTGTTTTGAGGGTAGAGATGGCAGGGATTTGCTAATGAATTGAATATAGAGAAAAAAAAACCAAATCAAGGATAACTCCTACATTTTTGTCCTGAGAAACTGGGTGCCATTTAATGAGCAAGAGAAGACTCCAGAAAGAACTGGTTTAGGAAAATAAAATTGAGTTGTGTTTTGCATATGTTAATCTTGAAATGTTTAGTAGATAATACAGCATGAAGGTAACTATACTAAACCTACAGTACACTGACAAAATTTAAAGCCAAAGGATCACATGAGATGACCTAGGAGGAAAGGTAGTTAAATAAGGAGGTACCAACCCTGAGTCCTAGGGAGCTCTAGACTTTCGAGGTTAAAGAAAAAAATGTTTGAAAACCTCAGTAATTTCCTTCTCTCAACTTATATTCTTGTATATCTGCACAGATCAATTCTGAGAGCATATGATTGAAAAACCAAAGAAGGTTTTTCCTGGAAAAATATCTGATATGCTTCCTGAAAATGAAATGTTATTGCTAAGACTTGAGAACTAATGCAGAAAAAGTAAGCTAGGAGACTTAAATTGTTTTTTAAAACATTATCCAATGGATCAAATATTCCACTCTAACAGATGTCCCATCTAATCCTGTCAGTGATATTCACTCCAAGGCATCATGAATATAAATGGCAATAGCAAAGTTGAAGCAATCAGCTATTCTATTGTCCTGGTAATATTCCTTCTTTTTTTTTTTGAACTGAACTGGGGGCCTCACTGCATTTGGGAAGCACACCCAGTTCAGCATGTGGGTCCGCCTGGACCGGAGCCGGGATTCGATCCTCAGTCCTTGGGGCTTCAAAGAGAGCGCTTAACCCACTGAGCCATCCCGGCTTTCCTTTTTTTTTTTTCCTGGTACTATTCTTAACAGTTATGTTTTATACCTGAAAAATCGTATTGAATTTATAACTACTGTCCTGAATGATTTTGGCTTCCTTCAGTTTTCTTAAATTGCAAGAGTTTTCTTAAGAAAAGTTGTGAGAGAAAGTTCCAGATAAAAGTTTTTAAAGTTATAAAATACAGTAATGAGGAACTATTCCACGAAGTTAATGAGCAAAGTAACCAGGCATGATTTCTCATTCAATGGGTCATGCATGGCACCTTCTGAGAATGAATAGAGACTAATTTCCAAATGCTGAAGGAGTTAGAAGAAGGAAGCAATTCAATCTCATCCACCAGGTGGTGAGCTGCCAAACACTCTCCTGTCATATGTGGCTCCCAAAGATTCCTCCATAATAAAATCCTTCTGAAGCCTGATCTAATGGAGCCGTCAGGAAATGATCCCTGTCAATCGTGCGGGGACCATCTGAAAACCTTGTTGCCAGGTATGGTTAGTAACATGTATGACAGATAATTAAGAAAATTAATAAACTGCTAAGCTATTTAGAGAAATTCATGGGATACATGTAGTGGACCTAAAACACTTTGTGTTAGTTAATATAAATGCAGAATCTCAAAAGGTTAGCTTCCTATTAAACAAATAAAATATATCAGTTTTATTCTATTTTAAATTTAGTCACAGGGGAAGATACTTCTGAGAATTATGCACCCTTTGTTCTAACATCTCTCTTCTTAAAAAAGAGAATCACACACTGCTTCAGTTCATCAGAAAATCAAAGTGCAAACACCTGGGAGAAAATAGTATCAAAGAAAAAAACTGTAAATTTCTGAAGACAAAATCCATTTTAAAAAGCCTAGTTTGTTTTCTATGAAAAAAGAAAATAGGTTTGACAGACAGGAAAAATAATAGTTTTGATTCATCTTCGTTCAAGTGAGACTGTTCAGACTGTTTATACAGAATTCCAATTTAAATGTAAACACTACAGTTCTAGAAAGTTCTGACTGAGGAATTGTACTTTTAAAGGCTCTAATAATCATATTATGGGCATTGAAGGAGAAAGGAACGTCTTATTCATTTCTATAATCCTTGGCCCACGATAACAGATATTAAACCAAATGTTTGTGGAATGACTTGAACTGAATCCACTCGGTATTTCTCTTTTGAGCCAAACATTTTTCAGGGTATATATCAAGTGATGTTTCTTTCCACTTCCTTATATATTTTAAAACATTTAGATAATGTTTTAACCTAATATTAATGTTAGGTTATTTCATATGACTATTTTCATAATTATCATTTCACTCTACATAGTACTTTTTAGTCTTTCTAACCAGACAATAAATGACCATTTTTTTAAACTGTGAATTCTATTTTGCTGCTAGTATTAATATTGCCATCATATTTCCCTTCATGTATCTTTGCTCATTCTAAAAAATACAAAGAGTACACAGCCAAAAAGTAAGTTTTCCTTCCACACAGTTTCTTTCATGTAGGCACTTACCAGTTTCTTTTCTAGATATGTTCTAGGTATTTACAAGTATATTGTTCACATTCATTTCCCTTTCACACAAATGACTAAGCATTACGTGTATTGTCTGCATCACATATGTGGTTTAACAACATATGTGCGATTTTGTTCTCTATCACATACCAGTACAAACAGAGCTCCTTTTAAAAAAAGATTTATTTTATTGTTTTTGAGAGAAGGTAGTGGGGGAGGGCTCAGAGCTTACCAGTTGTGTTGCAGTTCAGAGTACATGATTTGCATGGGCTGAGGTTGGGAATCGAACCCCTGACCTCACAAATGTGAGATAAGTGCTCAACTGCTAAGCTATCATTGAATTCCCCATTTTTCTTACAGTGCAATAGTATTATATATATTGAAGTTTTGGTAGCCATCCTTTTTATTTTTTTTGCCATTTAGACTCAATTCGGGGGGGGGGATACTACAGATGTTTATGGAATTAACTTTGCTATTTCACACATATACAAGTTCATTTACTTGATGAATTCCTAGAAGTAGAACCACTATGCCAAATAGTCAAGCATTGAAAATGTTTGAGGTATTTTAACAGTGCTCTCCAAGACGAAAGAGCAATATATGAGGTTAGCCTCTTTTTCCACAAAGTGCATTGGTATAGTTTTTGAAGGTGGGCAAATTGAAAAGTGGTGTCCTATACTTTTAATTTGCAATTTTTTCATTATGAGTAACATCTAGCCACGTACAAAAGTATGACAGATTTACTGGGAACATTCCTTCACTCTATGGCTTTCTTTTTTAATGAGGAATAAGAGTTCCTAATTTTAATATAGTTCAATTTACCCATTTCTACTTTATAGTTGTACGCTTTAATTTTAATATATAAAATAAAATAAATAAAAGTATGATAAAAATTTGATTGTTAACTTAATTTTGTTTAAATTATGAAGTAGAGATCCCACTTTATTTTTTTATGGTAAATGCACAGGTTTCCCCATGTGACTTATTAAACAATTCATCTTTTCCCACTTACTCAAAATGCCATCCTTTTAGCCTTGACTGATAATTCTTACCTTTCCTCATATCGTCTCATTGTGCAAATTTCCAATGTACAGTAGATTCTTGATGGGACCTCATAACTAGAATACCATAGCATATTTCATGTTTAAAAAAATCCCTAAGTTGGCTTTCTTTAGAGGTATTAAAGATATTTTATCTTTTCTATTAACTTTTCTGTAAGGGATAAAATGCCCAAGATATCTAGCTGCAATTGAATTATGATCAGAGACAAAATCCATGTAGTACAAGGTTTTTGACTGATAGCTAGTGAAATTAGGAGTTATGGCCCATGAATAAAAAATACAAGGTGTGATCCATAACTACGGTAAATGTTTAAATTAAAAATTATTACAGTAGAAGACACAATGCTCTTAATCCCCCTCAGAATATACCCCCTCGCTTCAAATACAATTATCCCATCATTCTTGCCACTTTCTGAAGCAGTTCTGGAAGTTCCCTTTTGTGAGTGTCTTTAGTTGTGCTGTTGTGGCTGCCTCGATGTCCTGAATTGCTTAAACACATTTACCTTTCCTGGTCATTTTGACTTTGGGGAAGAGCCAGAAATTGCATGGTGCCAGATCCGGTGAATAAGGAGGATGAGGACACACCGTAATGTTTTTATTTGACAGAAATTGCCATATCAGTAGTGATGTGTGACACGGAACATTGTCATGATGGAGGATGGAACAGTTTGCCCATTTCTCAGACACTCACAAAAGAGGACTTCTGACGATTTCAGAAAGTGGTAAGCATGATGGCATAAGTGTGTTTGAAGCAAGGGGGAGTATTTTGAAGGGGATTAATGGCAATGTGCCTTTTATTGTAATATGTTTTTTAAATTCGAGTATTCACCTTTTTTTTTAAAGATTTATTTATTGTTTTTGACAGATATATATATATATATATATATATATATATATATATATATATACACACACAGAGTCAGAGACAGAGAGAAGGGGGAGAGCCCAGAAGAGTCTCTATAGTTGCACATCATTGGGTTTTCCACATAGTTTCATTCCACAGGTGGGCTTGGGGTTGCACAGGGCAGGAACTGGGCTGGGGTCTTGCCCCGGTGAGAACTGAACTGGGGGGCACTCCCCAGTTCAGCATATAAGTTCGCATGGGCCGGGATTGGGATTCGATCCTCGGTCCCTGGGGCTGCAAAGTGAGCGCCTAACCCACTGAGCCATCCCGGCTTCCCCATATTTTTTGATCATACCTCATACTGCAAGTTTTAGTTTTATTGGATCTCAATGTTCCGTAAAAGGAGAAGAATTTAATGTACACCAATGGGTGAGTTGGGGGAACCAAAATGTAAATCTACTTACATTAGTCAGGGGATTGTGGTGAATTCAGCACGAAGCTGGCAAGGAGGGTACATTGTTTGATGTAGGTGAAAACTTGTTCCAAGAAGGTATTTGGGAGAAAAGCCAAAACTTCTTTATTTACTGTTGTTCTTTTGATTTAGCACTTAGAACTGACTGGCTTAATAAATGTTTTTGAAATACAATATTTATTGAGTGAATGGGTGATTGTTTTCTGTACTTATTTGCTTCTTAAAAAGGTACACAAGAAAAAACAACAATTTAAATTTATTGGGTATCTAGATGTACCAAATATCTCATTTAATTCTCACAATCACCAGTTAATTTGTTGCTGGCCATAAATCAGAAAGATTTATAGTCATACTATTTGACATGCTAACACATTTTCTTTCAAAACTTTTAAAAATGCTATACTGGTAAATATCTACCTCAGCAAATATTCACAGCTAGGTACATGGTGTTCGCTGTGTGAATTATAAAACTTCTGAATGTCAAAAAACAAAACTATACTCATACTTAGTATAATGCATTTTTCAATCCAAAGTTTTCATGGTAAAACTCATTTTGACTTTAAAGACGTATTCAAGAAGCCATTGATCATAAATTCTGCTAAAAAATATGAGCTAGCTTTAAGCATCAAAGAAATAAACTAAAAACAAAACAAAAATACAATGGCCAAGTGTTAGCCTCAAAGGGCAAATGAGATGCCTGGCTTCATTTCTTAATTCCCAAAAGAATTTAGTAAATGTAACCAGTTGTTTTACTCTCCCATAATGTTCTATAATGTACAGAACAGTGGGAATTACAGGGGAAATATTTGTAGTTTGTTTTTTTTTCATGAACAAATCATTTGCTACAAAGTCTCAGGAGAGAACCTTTTTGTTGATATCACTATGAAGACTGAACAAATGTTAGCTTAAAGAAAGAACCTGGGGAAGCCGGGATGGCTCAGTGGGCTAAGCGCTCACTTTGCAGCGCCGGGGACCGAGGATCGAATCCCGGCCCCGGCCCATGTGGAACCATATGCTGAACTGGGAGCTCCCCCAGTTCAGTTCTCTCTGTCTCTGTATCTGTGTATCTCTCTCTCTCTCTCTCTCTCTCTCTCTCTGTCAAAAATAAATAAATAAATAAATAAAAGAAAGAACCTTCACATCCACAAGTACATATCTTTTATCCAGAAAAAATCAGAAACTAACCATGTACATATGCAAGAAATTCTATAAAAATGCCTGGGAATAAGGTGAAGCCATCAACCATGTTGCCGTTTGTTGAATTTAAAAAAAATAAAAGGACTTTGTTCTTTGTGGGGACATAGAGTGGTGAGTTAGCCACAGTTAATTTCCAAGAAGACTATTTTCCTGGCTTAACACAAGTAAGTAGGCATTTTCTTTTTTACTCTGAATATTATTTCAATAAAACGTTGCACTACACATGCACTCAAGCCAATCCCCTGTGTCCTCACAGAAACAATTGGGTAAATCAAAAGGACCAAAAAACATTTTAGCACTGTGAGGAAAATGCAGTGTTTTGAGACCTCATGCTAAACAGATTAATTTTCCTTTTGTCCTTATTAAGAGTAACACTGTTGTTCAGAGTGGCCTTCACCATAAACAGGTTACCTACTACTTAGAATGTAGAGCTTGGGACATAATCCTGAATCAAGAGAAAACTGTGCCTTGCTTGCATTTAGAGTAAGGTGACCAGACGTCCCGCTTTTGGCGGGACAGTCCCGATTTTTAACAATTTGTCCCGTGTCCCACAGCATTTTAAAAAAGTCCCGAGTTTTGGAAAGAATGCACGACAAGCTAGGGAATGGCGGGAGATAGACCAAATTTTTAATCAAGAACCCGCCCCGGTCAATGGTGTCCCGCTTTACCAATGTTAAAATCTGGTCACCTTTATTTAGAGACATATTTGTACATGTATTAAAAAATTAAAATACATTGTAATTTACCCCACAGCAAGAAAGGGGGAATGCATGATTTCCCTTGATGCAGTAAATGGTTGGATGCCAGTAATCAAGACAATTGCATAAGCTTTATGTTTAGTTTTCACTCAGTGGCCTGATAAACTGCTTTGGTATACTGCCTAAATTCTAGACAACTGAAAACTTTGCTAAACCTAAACATTCCCATTTATGCTAGTCAAGTGATAGTGGTTCAGCTTGTTAAAGTACACCATCAGCAAAGCTATCCATGGAGAGGCGATAAAAAGAATTTCAGGAATGCTGGGATAGCTCAGCAGTTGAGCGCTTGTCTCACAATCACAAGAGTCAGGGTTCGATTCCTGACCCTGGCATGAAATCCCCAGATGCTGAATTGTGGCACAACCTGTAACTACGGAAATGTCTCAATGAAAAAGGTTCTTGCTTCCCATGTGGGAGGCCCCCGGATTGGTTACCGCTCCATGTGGCCCCCACATCCACCTATGTAGAATGAAACCATGTCACAATTAATGATGTACCTATGTGGAGACTTCCCTGTCCCCCCTTCTCTCTTCTCCTCTTCCCTCCCCTCCCCTTCTCTCCTCTCTTCTCTTCTCTTTTTACTCTATTTTCCCTTCCTTTCCCTTTGCTCTCTCACTCTCTTTCATCTTCTCTCAGACAGAAAAAAATAAATCTTAAAAAAAAAAGAAAGATTTCAGCACAGGCAATCTGTGTACTATGTGTAAGGACAGTGCACTCAATTTTCAATTAACATCTTACCTAGTTCACTTAATGTTTATTGAACACTTATTATGTGTTCAATACCTTCAGCTCTAGGATTATATGCCAAAGGTCAATTTGTAGAATAGTGAGATTGTCTACAGACCACTTCTGAAAACTGTCAGATGAGTTCCTCACATCCACACTGAGAAAGTTCACTCTGGTTATTTTAGTGTCAGAGAAAGAAAAGAGCATAAGAAAGAATAAAGCAAGACAATGAGTATGCAGATGTCCATAGCTAGCAAACTTCATCAAATTAGGTATTTGAGAAATTCTGTCTCCAGTATTTGATAATACCAACTGATATTTAACCAAGTTGGTCAATATGTGTGTTATGCGGGCAACTAAGAAAAAATAATGTAACAAGTCTCAGTAATTTGGAAATTGGTTTTTGGTTAATCAGGCCATTAGGCAAAGTGCTAGAAGCTTCAAAAGCTGTTTTGTCCCAATCTCTTGAACAGATCATTTCTATAAAGTAGGTAAAAAAGGAGGGACCAACACAGGACTGTCCTCCTAAGGGGCTCCTCTCAGCAGTAAAATGATTCACCTTCCATGCTGGCCATTTCTCTTCTACCTTGCTGTAATAAAGTGACATCCAGGATTTGTCTGGGACTTTCTTCCATCTCTACTTCAGTTCCTCCTATTACTACTCAGAGTTTGGTCAAAGACAACCTAAGGCTTGTATTTTCCTTTTAAATGTTCACTAAATGCTTCACTTTTAGCATAGGTCAGGGTAGAAATCATAACCCAGTGTCTTAAGCGTTAGAATCAGCTATTTGTCCATCTCCTTGATTTGTATTGTTGATAGTTATCCTCTTTATGTACTATAGATCACTTAGACGGCTTGTTATGAAAAGAAGAAGAAAGAATAAAGCATTTATTGTGTTGTAGTCTTGGAAAGAAGGAACTGGAAATGTAGTTTACTACAGTAGATCAGACAAAATCATAAAGATATAAATACCACAGGAACGACAGTAGTGATTTTAAAGAGAAAACTAGTTATGTTGGAGGTGGGTTCCTAAGGACACGATGAACAATTTAATAAAGACATCAATGAAGACAGAAGAATCAAAAGAAAGGGACTTTGTGGTTTTTAATTTGTGTGACTAGGGCAAAATTTAACAGAAATGAAGAGGTCAGAAGCAGGCACAGATTGCAACAGTGAGGGGTATATAGTAGAAACAAATTAAAGAGACACCATGAGGTGAATTTTCAACATGCTTACAGATATATCTACACATGGATTTTTCTGAAATATATGCTAAAACTAGAAAAACTAAGGAAAAATACATACATATAGACATATATGCACATTTTCATAAAACATAGATTCATATGAGGGCTGTATGGAAAAAAATCCAGCCATAAATGGATTTATTTTTCATATTATATGGCTGAATACCTTCCAGGCAGCCCTCATATACTATATCACAACTCAGAAATGGTAGAAATAAATTTGTACCAAGCTAAAGAGAAAAACACAGGAACATTTATGATATATGTGCACATACAATGCTAACACTAATATAGTTTTTATATATGTTTGTGGATATGCATGCAGAAATCTGAGTTAACACAAAAAATATATTTTGACTCCATATGAATTGCTACATATTAAAATTTTTTATTAACATTCAATTCATTCATTCAAGAAATATTAGACTTTAAAGAACCAGATAGTGTAAAACACTATGGCAAGTGCTATTAAAGCACTAGAATGAGCATGTGCTTTGCTGCTTTTCTTTATTCAATGTTTAGCTAATTGTGATAATAATAAGAGTACAAACATTACAAATGTATATTGAGAATTTACAGTTCTTATTTGGAATGTAAACTTATGAACAGATAAAAAACAATCAACTGTATGGAAGAAAACATTGGTACTAAACTTGTATAGACCTTGGGTTCAGGGAGGACATTATGAACCTGGCCTCAAATGCAAGGGAAGTAAAGCAAAAAAAATGTTGAACGAGACTTTATCAAACTAAAAAGCTTCTGTGCAGCAAAAGAAATCATCAACGAAGCGAAGAGGTAGCCAATCAATTGGGAGAAAACATTTGCAAACAACACTTCTGACAAGGGGCTAATATCTAAAATATATGAAGAACTCATACAATGCAATGACAAAAAAACAAGCAATCCAATTGAAAAATGGGCTGAAGACCTAAACAGACACTCCCCCCATGAAAACATACAAATGGGCAACAGATATATGAAAAAGTACTCAACTTCATTAACTATTAGGGAAATAGAAATCAAAACTACAATGAGATGCCCCCGCATACCTGCTAGAATGGTTATTACCAACAAGACAAGGAACAAGTGCTGGAGAGGCTGGGAGGAAAAGGAGCCCATATACACAGCTGGTAGGAATGTATACGTTGGTATAACTGAAGGACAATATGGAGATTCCTCAGCAAATTGGGAATGCAGCTACCCTGTGACCAGGCAATTGCCCATCTGGGTATTTACCCAAAAAACTTGAAAACCTCAGTCCTTAAAGACACATGTACCTCCATGTTCATTGCAGCATTATCCACGGTGGCCACATCATGGAAACCACCAAAGTGCCGTTTGATAGATGACTGGATAAAAAGATGTGGTACATATAGTCAATGGACTACTACTCAGCTATAAGATGAAATACTGCCATTTGAAACAGTATGAATGGAACTGGAGATCATCATGCTAAACAAAATAAGCCAGATGGAAAAAGCTAAGAACCACATGACTTCACTCATATGTGGAATAAAAAACCGAGAGCAACAAAGAAACAAAACCTCACAGACATAGTCCACAGTTTAATGGTTACTTGAGGAGGGGGCGGGAAAGGAGGGAGGGGGAGCTAAATTTACGATGGAAAGAAAGCTGACTCTGGGTAGTGAACACATATTGTAACACACAGACAATGTACTGTAGAATGGTACATCTGGAACCTATGGAATTTTTGCTAGCCAATGCCACCCCAATAAATTCAACAATTAAAAAAAAGAAGAAAAAAATTGTATCTACTTTACAGGTAAGAAAAGTGAAGTACAAGGTAGTGAAATCTTGCTCTAGGTCCCAGAGATTTTTAATTGTCCAGGAACTTCACCTCTACAGATGTGTCTTCTCTACAGATGGACTTTTACACACATTATATATGGCCATTAGGATAGTGGTTCTTACAGTTGGTGTATTTGACAGTTATTGCTACTTCTTGTACAAAGCAGAGTTATCATCTTCGCTGCATTTTCAGTTTGCATTAATATAAATCTCGACCTCCATAACTGCTATAAACATATATACAAAGAACTGGTAACAGAGAATGTTTAAAACATTTTTTAAAATAATAAAGGAAAATTGCTGAAATTTGTTGCTAGATAGACTTTACTACTCTTTCAATTTTTATTAATATTTAAGAACATAGTGGTTAAGATAAAGCCACAGCAAGTCTACCTTTAGATACTAATAAAGCTATGGCTTTAACATTTTCAGTTTTAGAACTTGGCCTTAAACTAGTTATATTATTAGGCAACAAGAATTTCTTTTTTTTTTTTTTTTTTATCTTTTCACATTTATAGAGAGAGAAATTATCTTTTTGTCTTCAGTGCATATTTATTTCTATTTTACTTTTGACAGATAGAGAGAGAGACAGAGACAGAGACAGTTAGAGAACCGAACTGTGGGAACTCCCCAGTTCAGCATGTGGGTCCTGCCTGGGCCGGAGCCGGGATTCGATC
>PVKE010030366.1:0-19675 GCA_004027555.1 Craseonycteris thonglongyai
AATACCCAACTGATACAAAAAACGAGGAGTTGCCTAAAAGAGCAATAAAAATAGGAGTCTTAAATTGAAAGTCTGGCTTCATTTTTTACTGTTTAATTGCAACTCTCCAGACTCTCACATAAAATGGAGATTCAAAGCGTTGCTATGTTTTCTCCATTGTTAGAGTTCTTTCCTGGCAGCAACCCAGCCTAACTCTAGCTAGGTCAAGCAAAAAGGGAATTTGCTGAAATCTGGTCAAAGATCTCACGAAGTGCAATAAATTGATAAGCTAGCATCCAGGATTAAAAATAAAGCAAAAATTAGGATGAAAAACCAGAAGAGGATGGAGACTACAAGAGCATTCTATCGTCTCCTCAGAGTGCCACACCTAGAAGGAAGGATTTGGATCATTTTTCACTCCTCTGAGTCACTTGACACAAACATGTAAAGTTGTGGGAGAAAGAGGCTGATTGACTAAGTGTATATAATAAGCCCCTTGGCTTCTCGGAGGTAGTTAAGAGAAAGAGTCTGGAAGAAGGAAAATACACCAGCCTCCAGGGGCCTCTGGTTCTCTGTTAGGAGGGGAGTGGATACCGATTTATAGTCCCATGGAGAATGTACAAAATGGGGGCTAGTGAGCTCCCTCAAATCAATGGATTCTGGACAGTCATAAATCGACAAATGTCCACTCTGTGCACCTCACACGGTTGTTGAGAGTGGAATAAATTAGAGACAACAGCTCTGAAAACTGAAACCCATGATTCAAATATTCATTTCTATGTTATTATTATTACTCTTAAATTAGAATCCACAGGAAAAATAAAGTACCATTAAAATCACAGTTATTACAAAATTTGAAGATTTTCCTCCTTTACTAAAATAAGAAAATTATTAGTATTAGGCATTAAATTAATAGAATGTCTCCCAAATTAATAGCAGAGAATGTTTTACTAACATGAGTTAGTAAAAACAAGTCCTCTTTTTACACAGATTTGGAAGGTCACATTTTATATTAGGTGGGGTTCAAAGAAGAATGTAGTAATTAGGAAAATGTAAATTTCTAGACAGATGTCATCTCCTAGAATGGGATGCTTTGCAGTGGTCTTGGGGTGCATGAGTGGCTTCAAAAGGTTTACGAAACCCTGAAATTGAGTGTAAACATTTAGTTTGTTGCACATAGAAACATTTTGTTTGTTTGTTTGTTTGTTTGTTTATTTATTTATCTATCTATCTATCTACTATCTGATGGCCAATAGCTTTTATCAGTGGTTGAAAGGTACATGACCCTAAAAACATTAAGAACCATTAATGTTAACATTATGTATTATCCTGGTCTATGGAATCAGAAATATCTGGTTTCAAATTCTGGATACTTTACCACAGGTTCCAAACCATGTCAATCACTGTAGGAACTCACAAACTATTCCTTATTCTTTAGGGATTAGGGTCTCACACAAGAGATAAGAGTGGGTATACCAAATAACAGAAAACCCAACTGAGCTTAGCTTACACAATATGGAAACAATTCATGAAGCTCATGGGGATAGAAATTTAGAGAGAAGGCAGGTTTCAGAGTTGGTGTGATACAATGACTTTGTTTGCATGTCTCTATGGTTCTCTTGGCTTGACCTCACCTATGTGCTGGCTTCTTCAGGCTAATATCTATTGTAGTTACAGAGTGGCTACAGATATTACAAACTGGGTGTACATAATATCCATACAAGTAGGTATCATTTCTAGTTCACCTGTTTTCCTCTCAGAGTATTCTGTACAATTGGGTATTCCATAAATATCTCTTAGATAACACAGTGATTGGATAAATGCATCAAACATTTAAATAATAGTACATGACAGGCCTGATAAAATGAGCATGTCAGACATCACAAATGAGAGATCAAAGAAAAAATTATAAATTTAAAAGCTACTAAAATTCCAAAAGCTTCTAGAGAATACCAGGCTTCCAGCAGACAGAGGGGAACAGAAATAGCATTCCAGGCATATACAGTTGGCACTTTGTTTAAAGCAAATGAATTCATAAGTGAAAAAAAGATACTAGATTTTAGAGGAACTTTCCATCCATTCCAAGTGGTTTCATATTTTAAGTTGCAACACTATGAAGTTATTAGGACACTGGAAATTTCCATGCAACCTCGTATCCTACAGAATCTCAAATTACCTCATGCAATAATGATCATGACCACTGAAAGGAGTAAGATTAATATGTATGATGAGGAGATTGAGTCTTAGATTTTTTTTACAAAATGAAAAACTCATTATTTTTTTTAATTCTCCACTATTTTTACAACCCATTTAAACCTTCATGGAGAACTTTCCATATGTCAAGCCCTGTGCTAGATACTTTTAAATGATTTTTTTTTTTACTTTCACAATAAGGTTAGTATTAATATAATAAGTATCAGATTGGAATTAAAACATAGGTCTGTATAAGTTAATTTTAAGTATTTACATTCTGTTTAAAAGACCAAACCACTCTTAAATGTAATAAAAGTAGCAATTTAAAGAGAAGCAAATGATTAAAATTTATATCAGGCTAATTAAGGAGGTAGATCCACTAGCTATCCCTAGAATTCTTTCTGTAGTCAGATCGTAGAAAATGTACAAACACACAAAAAGAATATAATTACTTTTTTGGAGACTACTGATACTTCAGATTTTCCCCTCTTAATTGAAACAATATGATATACCAGGAAGCTTCTTCAGTATGGTTAACTCAAGTCCAATTTTGGATTTTGAACGAATTACATAATTTATTTGAGCCACAGTTTTCATATCTGTAAATCAGAGGTCTAATTGTCACTGTAGAAGGTTGCTGTGAAGTTGAGATTAAAGTGCCTTTTACGGACATGTAGATGCCTAAGAATTATTGCTTCTTCTGCCGTATGCAAGTAGACCTATCTCTCAAATAGTTCAAATTATAGAGAAGGCCAAGAAAATGAAACAAATAATGAAAGCTGACATCGTGTCGGGCTCATGATTATTATTTCATCTCACTGAGTATACAAGTCACCAGTTTAGATATTGTCTCCATGTGGTGTTCTGGAAATGATGGTATTAACAATATTGTAGACATGGCTCATTTCGTAAAACACCTAAACTAAGACTTGTTTCTTGGCCTGTGTTTTGGGCTTCCAACATTTTGATTGTATTAGGACTCACTTTGTTTCAAATGAGAGAAAACCCAACTCAAACTGTAATAACTTAAAAGATACAGGCAAATTTATTTGCTCCACATAATTTAAAGTCCAGATAAGGGTGACTCAGGGGTGGTTTGCTTGAGAGATTAAACAATGTTACATGTGTGCGCGCTCATATGTGTGCTTTCCTCACCGTTCATCTGGGTGGGTTCTGCTTCATCCACAGGCAGGTCGACCCCATGATGAAGTGCTTGGAGAAGTTCCAAGGTTCACATTCAAACACCATACCTTCCAGAAGAAACTTCCCTTTCATTAGCTGCCTGAAAGGGAAGAATAATTAGCCAGATTCTTCCCCAGATACCTTTACAAACTGTCTTCTTCCATCTAATTTGGGTTATACTGAGTCATTTATGTCCAATCAGTTCCAAATTCTTGCATGATAATCCTAAGAG
Source organism: Craseonycteris thonglongyai (assembly GCA_004027555.1). NCBI lineage: Eukaryota > Metazoa > Chordata > Mammalia > Chiroptera > Craseonycteridae > Craseonycteris > Craseonycteris thonglongyai. The sequence goes on from PVKE010030366.1 coordinate 3,587, forward strand.
CTGGGTGGCTATGGTCTGTATTACCTAAAACAATCACTCTGCAAAGAGGAGGGAGTTATTCTGCTTGGCTTAGACCAATCAGAAATTCCCCATGAAGCTCGGGTAGGTTTAACTTCCCCATGATAAATGGGCTAATTGAGAGAGGTATGGATCTGAGTATGATTAAGAAAGCAGAAAAGGAAAATGATTGCTGGATAGACAACAAAAATATTACATAAATAGGGTTATGGATATGCATATAAACATGCCCACACATAAAACACCTTATATAATTACAAAAGTGTGTAGAAGGTAAGACTGGTAACTACAAAAAAAGGGTCAATACAAATGACCTGAATTCCCACCATCCAGGCATCACCGTGCTTAATATTTTGATGTATATACAATGCAAGAATTTTTTATCTATAACCTTAGTACGTAAAACACACCATCTATTTTGTGACCGCCGTGCTCTCTTCACTTATCAACACATCAGGAGCATTTTTATGTGCCAGGCAAGCAAAACTTTGGTGTATATTCATATTATTATCGTTATTCTAAAACATAAGGTTCAATTGCTACACAGTCGTCCATACTATGGATCTATCATGATTTGTTTATGCATTTCCTTATCATTATACTGTTTCATCATTTTCTAATTTTCTCTTCCTTAAATTATTCTTCAGTGAACAATAAATTCATTAACTGAATTCCCACCCAGAGTTTGAGATTCTAAAATCAGACAAACCTGAGTTAAAATTATGACTTTGCCACTTCCTAGCTGTGTGACCACAGGCAGATTTTTACCTTCTCTGACCTCAGTTTCTTAGGGATGATAACAGTACTTTCTACGTAGAGCTGTAGTGGTGATTAAATAAGGTATTGTAAGTAATGTGTAGAAGGAATTCAATAGTTATCACCACCACCACCACCACCATTGCACAGATAGGGAAACTGAGGCTCAAGGAAATTGCCTGACAATCCAAAGGGAACTAACACAGCCCATTAAAACAGGTCTAGTACCCTTCTCACCACACAAAATACTTTCTGACTACAAGAGAAATAGTCTATAAATAAAAGTTTCTTTCTACCCATTCTCTTTAAGAAAAGGACATTTGATTCATGCTCATGTGCTCCAAGAACCTCAGCCAGACTTGGGGTTTGGTCTAGATTTAAGATCTTGATTCCCGACATGGCCTTTTGGCTTCTTGACCCTCTTATTAACTTCCTTGGCTTTAGTCATAATTCTGGATGATCTTACAGGGGATCTTTGACTCAGGAGAGCCTCATAAAAGCTCTTCTGAGAAATTAGACATTAATGCCAGAGTTTCACACAATTGAGGTATCTTTACAGAATCCCAGATCAATACCACTGACATGTTATTTCCCCACTGCCTCCCAACCAAAGACCCTCATACAAAAAAAGATGCATTTTATTACTGAGGTGCAATAGTTGTCATAGCTCCACTCATCATTGCCAAATGGGATCAGAAAACCAGCCCAGAATGGAAGGTTATGGTTTGTTTTCTTAGACTCATAAAATGTTACTGCAGGCAATGATTGGGAAAATTGGTTCAACAGCGTCTCCCTAAGAACAATGAGACATTTAGAAAAGAACCAATTTGGCCAAAACCATATAAGGAGCTGATAGCAGGGCCGATATTAAAATCTAGGATTTGTAACTCCTAATTCAATGCACTTTTCAATATGCGAGCCTGTATCTGTTAACCCAGTTCTTTGCAATACACAATTATTGATCTCCTAGTCTCGTGTCATGGGTCAAAGCAGTAGCCACTGTGAGGTGTGATTTGTCAAACATGGTGAGAACTTCACACTGACCTAGGTCTCACTTCCTGTTGTCCATAGTCTGCGCACTCCTTCAACAATAATTATTAAATTATTGATTTTTTAAATTCAACAAACATTTATCTATAAACTATAACATTCTCAGCTTTTTTATTAATATTAATGACTGCTCTTTTTTTTAAATATATTTTTTTTATTTATTTTTGAGAGAGAGCGAGAAAGAGATACAGAGATAGAGACAGAGAGAACTGAACTAGGGGAGCTCCCAGTTCAGCATATGGTTCCGCATGGGTCGGGGCGGGGATTCGATCCCCGGTAATGACTGCTCTTGCTAATCCTGGTTACCTCTGACAATACAGAGGTCAGAATACAGTAGGAGGAGAGGAGAGCTACAGAATTAAGTCAATACAATTGGATAGAATCAATTATGTAAGAAATGCAATTTGGAGCATAAATGCAGGACCCACTCACTCTTCCAGGAGAGAAGTTAGAGCAATAAGGAGATAAGGAGAAGGCTTCCCAATGGAGATGACATTGGGATGTTGAACGTTGAAGACCTAGAAGGAGTCTGTTAGCTATAAGCGGCAAAAGGGTATTCCAAGCAGAGAAAACAGCAAAATCAAAGGCTAACAATGTGAGATTACCTGAAACAGTGTTCAGAGGGTCCATAGAATGGAGGGTGGGGAAGGACATGGCTAAAATTTGGGGGTGAAGCCAGGAAGTCAGGGTCCTTGAAGACCATGATAAAGAGTAAAGAGCTCGGGCTTTGCACTAAAGATGCTAGGGAGCTGTTTGAAGCAAGGTAGTGACAGGTCATCTATGTGTTTTGGAAAGGTCACCGTGACACAACAGAAGAAGATGGCTCAGGTAGCAAGAGAAAAAGCAGATGACTATTTCAAACATTTATTACTTCTGGCAATGATGATGAAATAATCTCAACTAAAAAAGTTGACTTGGAGGAAAATTAGCGTTTAAGAGCTATCAAAAGGTAGGACTCAAGGATCCACTGGTATTGTCTAAAAATGAAGAGCAATAACCAAAGGTGACTGGAGAGTCCAATTTAGGTGACTGTCACCTGGACATGAACCTGTACTGCCATAGAACAAATTTTTAATGTTTTAGATTCATAGTCTTTTAGAAACTCTGAAGCCTCTACCCAGGAAAAGACACATATACAGACAATTTTTCATGCAATTTCGTCGCCTTAGAAGCTCCCTGATGCCTATAAATGAACGGGATCCAGATTGTAAACTACTATTTTGTAAGAGGAATTTAAATGCAAATGCACTTGTGAAGTTTGGGTTGTCAATTACTAATGTCCTAGAATTCATCTGTCAGCTTCTGACACTGCTAGTTAGATCTCTGTACTCTACTATAGCATCTGGGGGGTTACGGTTCAAAGCACTTGTCTTGTGGTGGCAATGGGGCAGGTGGCAGGGTCACAGCACCATAGAAATAAAGCCAGAGGAAGATCAGAGACGATCATCCCTCCCTCTTAGATTTTTCTGAGTCCGTACAGAGTCATGATCCTGCATAAATCACGCTAGGCCGGGTTTTTACTGTCCTTCCACATGGAAGACTCTATTTAGTGTTTATTAGGACTGTGACATTAGTGGGGGAAGACTAGTAGACCCATTTCACAAGATGAAGCAATCAAAGCCCAAAGAGATGGAGTGACTTTCTTTCCTAAGATCACATACTTAGTGGTCGAGATGGGACCAGGCCTGTTTCCTTCCTCCTCGAGGCTATTGCCTGTAAAGCTAAGTTGGTCTGAGATGTCCAAGTGAAGGACATGCTTCTGGTCTGGATATTGAGCCCGGTTTTTCCATCTCACACAGATGAGGCTGCTGAGAGTGTTGGTGCCCAGGACACTGCTGAGATCACAGGGAGACCTGGGCTGGAGCCATTAAGGACATTGTCTTCAGCTTTAGACAGATGAGTTCAAACGCCATGTCTGCCGCTGACATCTCTATGAGACTGGCCAAGCTACGCAACCTCATCAGCGTTCAGTTTTCTTTTCTTTAAAACAGAAATATTAACGTACATCTCAAAATTGGCCAGGCTCAAATGAGACATGAGAAGCCAAAATTCCCTCTGTAAGCAGCAGCTTCTCTTCTGAGGGCTTTGGTAGGCACAACCATTTCTCTGAGATCGTAAATCCTGTCTGTAGGCTTCTGACACCAAACCCTTTCTCTCCTGTCACTCACTGGGTGCCACCAGCCTACCAGAATGGTCCACTGGCTTACCTGCCTGGAACACACAACTCCCTTGTCTCTATTACCAGAGTAATAAGTGCCAAGGACATCTGAGACCTTAATACTTGAAGGGTGAGTCTTCATCGACTTAGTGAGACTATTTTTAAACACATTCTCAGAAATAGAGAACAATAAGATTGTGAATGTGGAACATTCCTGATGAAAAGAATTGTTGTAGGGCCTGTGTCATGGAACATCCCAGCTGTGTTTACTGTCCTTATAATAGTGTAAATCAACTCACATATTTAGATAATCACTTGCAACCTTGGGAACATTGCAATTTGCAACATTTCTTATAGAAGAATACTCCTTCTACAAGGGAATAAAACCTTATGACGTATTATGTCTTATTCCAAGAAACAATCCAGCTGATGAGAAAATGTTGAGAGTTCTTTTTTTCATTTAAGTAGTTAATTGTAACAATATGAGTAAATCTTGCCTGATAAAAGAGAATGTTTTTCCATACCATTTATCACAGAGAGACAATGGAGAAACACCAAAACCACAGTCTTTGATGTATAATGCCCATCCACGTGCTAACTGTGTGACTTTAGGTCAAACAGTTAACCTCTCTGAGCTTCTGGTTCCTTACTTCTCAACTGGGGATATAATGCAGGCTTATCACCTTCTTAGCCTCCTTAAGAAGACTATAAACACTCATATCCAATTGAGGGATTATTACCCCCTTTCTGAGATTCCTTCTTCCATTCCCTTGCTTTTCATCTAAGTGCTCAGAATTCAGTGTGTCAAGGACATAGACTATGGTGGCCTTCCTGGGCAGCACTTACTATTCTGGATCCTGCTGGTCCTCGTTGTTAACATTAAATAACGGGATTAAAGAGGATCCGTTTTCTTGGATGAGACATATGGTGGCAAAACACGGGCTTTGTAATCAGCTAGGGTCTGGTTGGAATCCTGGCTTGACTGCTTTCTGTGACCTTACTTTCCTCATTTATAAAATACAATAGACTTGCCATTAACTGGAACTCAAACAACTGCAACGCTTTCAAGCATCTAGCAGCACTCTCAAGAACTGGCAAAAATATCTTGCCGGTTGCTTGAGATTCGGTTAACAGAGAGTCTACTTACATTTATCCAGCATCTACCAATCCCTATGGGTGCCAGTTAACTGAGAGTCTATTAAAATTATCCTTTCTTGTAATCTATTCTTTTTTTAAGATTTATTTTATTATTTTTGACAGAGACAGAGAGAAGAAGGAGGGCCCAGAGCCGTCTCCATAGTTGTATGTCATCAGTTTTCGACATGGTTTCATTCTACACACACTGGTGGGTGGGGGCTGCACAGGGTGGGAACCAGGCTTGGGGCCTCCCACATGGGAAGTTCACCCCAGTTCAGCATATGGGTTTGCAAGGGCCAGGGCTGGGATTCGAACCTTGGTCCCTGGGGCTACAAAGTGAGCACTCAACCCACTGAGCCATCCCGGCTTCCACATATTATCCTTTCTTGAGTATTAATCTTTAAGAGCTTGTTGAGACATAGTTTACATACCACATACATTAAATTCATCTAAAATGTAAAATTAAATTATTTTTAGGATCTCCAAAGAGTGGCTGTGGTCAAATCAAATAATTCTTAAGAACTTGGGTTTCATCATTTGTGAAGTGCTGGTCAGTGCTATGACAGGAAAAGTACAACATGCAACTGGACCATAGATCAAGAGATCCTATCCTAGCCAGGAAACTTCAGAGAAGGCATTCTAGAGGAAACGTCATGTGAGCAAGTAGAAGTTACAATGTCAAGTGACGAGTAGAAGTTACCAAGGAACCAAAGTGAGAAGGAACAGCGCTCTCAGCACAGGCAATAGTGTATGCAAATATCCGGTACCCCTGACCGACCGAAAGAATGCACAGTTTGAGAGGAGAGTGACAAGTAATGAGTCTGCAGAGAATGACAGGATTCAGATCATGAACTTGACTGCTGAACAATCCTAGTCTCCTTAATAAAGACAATGGAAGGTCATTGAGGGTTTTAAGCAAAAATTGTGACATAAGTAGATTTGCACTTAGGAATTATTACTCAATGTCTGGTAGATGCAGAGGTCCGCAAACTTTTTAAAAAGTGTTACATGCTAAATATTTTGGATTTTGTAATTTACAGTCTCTGTGACAACACTGAAATTCCTTTGTTGTAGTATATATAAGAGCAGCCATAGACAATATAGTATAACAGATAGGCATGACTGTGTTTAAATAAAATTTCACTTACAAAAATAGACAATGGGCAATATTTGGGCCAAAGGCTGTACTTTGTGGGTCCCTGGTAGGAGGAATACAGGAGGAAGTCAAGCATAGAGACTGGAAAATATTTGGAGGAGCATTATGTTAATTACTTAACTCACTTGTTTACCTTATGTCTAAGGAATGCCTTCTATATACTGGGAACTATGCTAGATATTCAGGATATAGTGATGACATAAAAGATCATTCCTCCTCTGGTGGAGGTTATAATACAGTGGATCAAAACAATTAAGTATGAATAGCTCTAATAATAAGCCTTGAAAGCTGAACATCGTGAAATGCATATAAATCATCATCATTGTCAATTTAATATGTAATATGATTATCTTATTATAAGACATTTTCACAAACATAATTAATGTCAAGCACATATTTACTGACTAGTTGAATGAATGGAAAGACTTAAAGAAGTTGCAGAAAGTTCCAGGCAAATGAATCTACGTGTAGAATTTAAGAGACGTGCCAAAACCTGTTCGGCATTTTCTATATGAGACGTCACCTGAACTCACAGCATCTTTTCAAAATGGCCACTTACTGGCCCCATTCTACAGATGTAAAAATGTGACCTAAAAATGTTTCATCACTTCCTAGGTCCTAGGAAGCTGCGATTTGGATGGCCATGATGATCCCCTTCTACTTTCTCCATGTGGCCTGTTTGGGAATACCACAGGCAAAGCAGCAGGGAGCAGGGAGCTGGAATTTCTAGTGGAGAACTAAGCAAAGAGGTTGAGATGAGCCTTTCAGAGTCCCACAGAGAACTCAGGATAAGCCTGGGAACAGAAATCAGGAATCCCAATTGCCACTTCCTGCTTGTAATCACTTTCCCAAGAGAGCTGCCCCCAGCTGTTCCTGGGAGGCTGGGAGGAGAAAGGCTGAGAGCGTCCTTTTAAAATCCAATCCCTTGTTATAAATTTAGACTTCAGGGGAGGGAAAGAAAAAAATAATAATAAAGAAATTGTTGGTTTAAGAAAGTCATGTTTTCCATTCATCAGATCAAGGGCGGTGGACAGAGGAAGAGAAAGTAAATTCGGTCACTTTGACAGCTGGCCCCCGAGGCAATGAAGTACCAGTTTGCCCCCAAACCCCATCCACCCCACTTTGAGGGAACGCTGGTCATGCCCAGATAAACGTGGCTGTACAAGGAAGGCTTCTGTTTCTCCCTAATGAGTTGATTATATCCTGTCAGAAGAATCGTAAGGCCATCAAATGTCAAGTCAATTTTCTCAACCATATTATTTTCATAGCAGCTGTGCCTGACTAACTTGAAACAGAGCATCCTATTGTTAGATTTTACTGAGAACATCGAAGTGAAACTCAATTTAAGAAGGAAGAAAAAACTCTCATAGGACACATGATCCTGAGTCATGCAAGTTTACAATTCAGTACTTAGAGACCAATTTTATTAAGATGATTTGGTCACTTAGTTCACAATGGACTAATAATGACAGAGGAAATAAACGCAGAATGTGTTATTGGCCCACAGGAGCTACTTTCTCATACAGCAGGTGGGATGTCTCTCTAGTTACTGACTCTACATATGGAGGGTTTACAGGGTGAGATTGGAAGTCCGGAATACAAAATTCTAATTTTGTGTTTCCAACACGTGCTTCTGAATTAATTGGATGTATCACATTCTCAAAAATACACAGGTATAATCTTGAGATGAAACAAATGAACTCTAGAGTCAGAGAACCAGGCCATCAGCTACTTAGGTGCTAAATGGTCTTAAGTAAATTTATGAATGGGCACAGTCATAACTAGATAAGGGTCATTGAAGAAATTAAATGACGTAAGACACATAACACATTGACACAGATAAGTGCTCAATACAAGGTAGTGATAAAAAATGACGATAACAACGGTAACAGTGATGAAAAGGGAGAAAGATGAAGAATTTGGTAAAACCCGTGTCCGGGGCCAATCAGAGAGAGTGAGCGGGAAGCCATGAAAAGGGAAGCTGAAACTAAGAAGCAGCCTCTGATTTACATCTACTGAGGTTTGCGTTGGACAAGTTTTACAATGAGGGATATGAAGTGTGATATCAGGAAGCTAAATTTCCCTTCACAGCTTGTCTTCCTCCACCCAAATCCAATTCTCATCATCAAATTTTGTTGTTGATATTCTGTTTGATATTCACTTACTGTATTTTGCCATGTATAGTGTGCATTTTTTTGCCCAAATTTGTGAGGAAAAAGTAAGGATGCACATTATACATGGGTAGTACTAATTCCATACCTGTATAAATGTTTTTAATTATTTATGTTTATAAGTTAAGTGAAATTCTAAAAACTAATAATGATATCTGTATGCACAATAATACCCTAGAAATATTATCATCTTTTTTATATAAAAACATTTCATACATAAAATTTCTTGACAGAATAACAGATACAAGGTAATTCTTTGTTACATAAAATTTCTTGTACAATAATATGTTAAAAATAAATGCTAAAATTCCTTTATAGTACAAAAAACAAGTACCTAAATATAAACAGATGAAAATTTGAATAAAAAAATTAAAACTTTTTTTCCCCTGAACGTTTGGGCCCAAAACATGGATGCGCATTCTACATGGGAACAAATTATACATGGGAAAATACAGTATTTTAATTTTGTGCACCGAGTATTGACACGGTAGGCAGAATTCATAATAAAATGGCCCCCAAGCTTCCTGGCTTCCAGTGTTCACACACCTGCCGTTTATTTAATCAAGCACTATCATAATTGTTGCTGTGAGGGGGCTCTGCAAGTGTAATTAAGGTCCCACATCAATTGACCTAAAGATGAGAGTATGATAACGGTGGGTCTGACCTCAACAGTTGAGCCCTTTAAAAGCAAAGTTTGCTCCAGCTGGCAGTAGAAAAGACAGTCAGAGACTCAAAGCATGCAAGCGATTTGACATGCTAGTGCTGCCTTGAAGAAGGAAGGGGCTACCTACATAGTACAGAATGCAAAAGGCCACTCACTAGAAGCTGTGAGCTGACCACCAGCAAAGAGAGGGACCTAAGTCCTACAATTCTAAGGAACTGAAATTCTGCCAACCACGAGAATGAGATTAGAAGAGGATATGTCTTTTCCTAGAGCCTGGAGATGAGAATTCAGTGTAGCTGACATCTTAATTTCAACCTTGCGGTACCCTGGGCAGAGAAGCCTGCCGTGTCACGCTGAACTTTTGGCCTTCAGAACTGTGAGCTAATTAATGGGTATTGGGTTAAGCCACTGATTTTGTGGTAATTTGTCACATAGCAGGAGAACATTAATACAAGTGGTCTGAGTGCCTCGAAAGCTAAAAGTTGCTCAGAGTCCTCTGGCCACTGAGTGAGCTGGGTTCATCTGGCCAGGATTAGATAAATTAAGATTGGCAGTAATAACTAATCCAAGCTTGTCCAACCAGGACGGCTTTGAATGTGACCCAACACAAATTCGTACTTTCTTAAAACATTATGAGATTTTTTTTCTTAGCTCATCAGCTATCATTAGTGTTAGTGTATTTTATGTGTGGTCCAAGACAATTCTTCCAATGTGACACAAGGAAGGCAAAAGGTTGAATCAATCACTCAAGTTAAATATGTGTGCATGTGGGTGCAAACACAAACACACGGAGACTTTATCTCAAAATGTCAAGATAATGAGGCAGAGTTATACCAGTATATCATAGCTGGAGTAATTCAGCAAATGCTCCCAATTTTCTTCTTCCATACTAATGTCATTTTTTCTATAAGTACTTATTGAACAGTAATACACGCTGGGCTCTAGAGTAGACCACAAGGATGGAGCCAGGATGACACATACATAGTTCTTCAAAGAGGCCATTCAATAGTGAGAATAAGCAGTGAGATAAGGAGAAGGAGGAAGAGAGCTTAGTTAACCCAGTCCTAGAAACCAAGGGAGGTTTCCGAGAGTAAGAAGTTTCTAAGCTAAAACCTGAAGAATCACCCACTTCAAATGCATATAATGGGAAGCAAACATTTCCAGGAAGCAAGAATATCATACACAGACTATTGAGAAAGATGGAGGCTAGAACCTTCTAGAAGAACCATGCAGCATTCATCCTGACTGAGCCAGGCCTTGGGGGCTTGGGGGAGTGAGAAGGGACACTGAAGAAATCATTAGAGACATGTTGGTAGAGTAAAATCCTCTCTAAGAAATTTAGAATTCTTCAGGGAAAGCTGGGATGGCTCAGCAGGTTGAGCACTCACTTTGCAGCCCCGGAGCCCAAAGATCGAATCCTGGCCCATGCAGACCCATGTGCTGAACTGGGGTGTGTCCCCAGTTCAGTTCTTGCCGGGGCCTATGCGGGAGGCTCCCGGCCCAGTTCCTGCCCTGCGCAGCCCTGTGACCACCTGTGGAGTGAAACTATATGGAAAACTAGTGCTGTCAACTATGGAGACTGCTCTGGGCCCTCCCCCTTCTCACTGTCTCTCTCTGTCTCTCTGTCTCTCTGTCTCTCTGTCAAAAAACAATAAAAATAAGTCTTTAAGAAATTTAGAATTCTTCCTGAAGTCAAGGGAAATTTCTACAAGATTGACAACAGACAAACAACAGTATCAACCTTGTTTAACCAAAGATCACCCTGCCGGAACTCAGAGAGTAGTTTGAAAAGGTACACTCAACACAGGTGACAATAGACCATTCTGGTAATTCAAGTGAAGCTGGCAAAAAATAGTAAATTTCCTTTAAGTTAGTGGAAGTTGGTTAAAATTCTAAGGAAGCACAGTTGATGGAAATTGGAATATCATTTGTGTTGTCATTGTAATTAGTCCTCTCTTGTACCTTTAGATGAATCCATGAACAGTGAGATCATTGGACATTTTAAGGGAGGTGAACATAGAATCATTAAGAAATCAAAAAGTGCCAAAGAGTGTTGATCAATATGTAGGGCATGGTTTCCTTGTATTTAACTTAATTTTTGTTCATATTATTAAATAGCTAATAAGAACACTTGTTACTTACATTGCAAATTTTACGTGGGGAGATAAAATGTAAGTGTGAGAATGAAGTCCACCTTACAGAATAAACAGTCTCATTAGAAAAGTGCTCATCTGTGTCTCTCCTCTTGAACCTTGTAAAATCAAAAGCAACATGGTGCCATGGCTTTAGTAAACTAGTGACTGACTAGGAGGGAGCATCTCCATTAGAAACCCTCTATCTAGGTTTCATTTTGTGCGTTCATTTATTAAGCAAGCATTAGTACTTGATGTAATTATTATAGTAAACAGTGACGAGTCGAAGCAGACTATCACTAGCAAGAAGACCTTGAATGCGAGGGTAGCATAGACCCTGGTTTGCATTCTGTTTACAATATTTGCTACATTTGTAACCTTGGACAAATTATATATTCTTTCTAAATGTTGGTTTTCTCACCTCTAAAATGGGAAAATAATAGACAGGGTCTCATACAGTTGATGTCAGCATTCGATGAAATCATATATGCACATAAAGAACTTTGCCCAGTGCAAGCATATTTACTTGATGGACATTAGTTATTTTATTATCACTTGTATCATTATTTCTTGTATTAGTTCCTTATATAAAGGGCTCCTGGCCTCTGTTATTATTTTCTAGGGCTCATGTTCTATAGCACCAACTTCCTATACATGAACATTAAACACTTGTAGTACCAGCAAACAAATAAGACAGAAAAAAATAAATGTTAGGTAACGTTTTCCTATTGGCTCCTATGTGTCAGGTATATATTCAAAGTTCTTCTCTTAATCTTGTCTACATAACAGCCTGGGTGTGAAATCAGGCTTTAAACAGAACTGATCTTTCAATCTCAAATCACATTGAACATTCAAATGAACTACCTTACATACGTATGCATTTTATATGTATTTTTCAAAGTATTAAACTAATCACCCATTTTATCTTCAAATCTCTAATAAATACCTGTCCCAGAGTCTGCTCCTATGAGGCCCAGCATTTGTGTTAAATTAACAAACTATCCCATTTATTTGAACTATAATAATCTGAGGCATTTAATAGGACCCTAAATTAACATATTTAACTCTAGAAACTTCTAAAATTTATATACACACTGACATCAACATAGTCTTGTTGATGTCAGTGTGTATATAAGTCTCCAAGCCTTGACCAATGACTATTCCCCTATAGGTGACATTTATTGAGTGCTTTACCAAGGACTGGCCACTTTAACAGTCATTTAATTCTCAATACCACTTTCTGAATTGACCATTATTATTACTGCTTTCATGATAAAAAACGAGATTTAAGGAAGCTAAATCTATTACAGTTGTGGTAAGTGATCAAGGATTAAGCCAAGACTCCAAAATAATTCTACCTAACTCCAAAGCAATTGTTCTCCTTTCTCTCTCACTCTTACGTGTGTTTAGTTTTTATAACTAATGAATTCAGCATTATCTTTCTGGCTTGGACACTACCTTGAGATTTACTGAGAAGTTAATTGGGCAGGTCAAATAAATAAGAGCAAGCAGGAGAAGCAGAGATGAGGAATACCCATGGGATTAGAGAAGAGAAGAGACTTGAGCTTGGCCAGGAAATACACTGTCATGCACCTACCCAGTACCTGGGACATCTTCCTTCTATGACAAAAAACTAAATAAATACATCCATCCATCCATACATACATACATACATACACCATAAAATAAAGCTTGGATTTTGTTCTGAATCTTGATGTGCTCACTCCTAGGTGATTAACCAATATTTATCTAAGCCCATCCTTATCACCTTGTTGCTTTATTTTTCTTGCTACCAGGGTAGCCATGGTTCAAATTTTAGTCTGTGATATAGAAGAAGTCTTTAGGGTCTTCAAGAAAGACCATTTTCCTGGTAAAAAAACAAACAAACAAAAAAAAACGAGAGTTATAGCTGTTGCTTTCTGCCATCTCAACTTGAACATGGAAATGACGTCTGAAGCTGCAGTAACCACCTGAGCCCATTAGAAAAGAGCCAAGTGAGTCACAGTTGAACCTGTGGGCATAACTGAACCACCAAACTCATCTAAGTTCCAGGCGTTTTGTTACATGAGAAACCCACTATTCCTCAAATTTCCTGTGACCTGAATTCAAGGACATTTCTATCTGATACAATTGTACAAGCTATAGATAAATTCAGAAATAGAGGTATTAGTAGGATGAGACTTTATAAGTAAACAAGGGCAAATAACTTGTGGTTATTTTAGTGTTAATGCACTTTATCTGATTTGTTTTTCTTGCCATATTTAAATGGTTTTTCTAGGTATGGTGGTATGTTCCTTGAGACATGAAAGTAATTAGTTCTATAAATGACCTAACAGCAGATATAGTCAGCTTTGTATTTTGAAGTGGAAATTATGCCATATGCACACAGCTAAATACCACAGAACACTGGATTATAGTAGAACCAACCCAAAGCTTTGTGGAAAATTGCCGCTGTCTCTTCATCTCGGTCTAAATCCCCACCGCCTGGTAACTCAGCATGTAACAGGCACAATAAAACTTCAGTGCGATAGACCCAGCTCGTAAAGTTTCCATTTCTATCATGACTTTTCCTAATATAAAACTGGACACCCCAGCCCCACACATGTGCTGTCTACAAGTGTAAAAGCTGTGGTTAAAGCTGAATGTTAACAGCATTTCACACTTGTGCTGTCATGTGAATTATATAACAATGTGTGGATTTTACAAACAGCAACTGCTCATTTTTGTGGTTGGCTTTTCACTAGATGCACCCAAAAGCCAGCTGAGTAAATAAGTGGGAAACAATGAGATTGAGCTTCAGGGAGCTGTGACGTTCCCTAGCTCCTATAAGAACTCACAGAAGACAAGTCTACCAGAAAAAAGTCCCCCCAACTCCGAGCTATGGCCAAAATACAACAGAAATGTATTATAAATGTGAGTTTTCTTGTGGCTTGACTCGGCCTTCTGAGAGCTTTTCACGGATATTTTTTCACACCATTTTGCTCTAAGAATTCTGTTGGATCATAATAGTAAAACATTAGATAATGGTGTTGTCTAAAGGTAAATCACTCTTACAAAGCACATGTCTAGTCATAAAACTACCTGTCATATTAAAAATCATTGCTGTATGTATTGACTCCCAAGAAGAAAACATGTTACTTCTTTCTGACAAATGACCTATTATTCCACAGAATGATGGAATAATATTAGAGATCTTTTTGTAATACTAGTGCTGAGAATCCAAGTGAATAAAATTGCCAAGACTGTGCCCCTCAGACAATTTATGGAACTTAACAGATGAAAGTAATTCACCAGGGACATGAGAAAGGATGAGCAAAGTTACCAAATACTGTACATAGATAATGTCTTTCGAGGAGACAGAGTCAGATATGTATGGGTGATATACTCTACTGAAGACACTGTCCTGATCATGTATAAATATACTTCATATAGAGCAGGCTTGCCCAACCCATGGCCTGCAGGCCTCATGCAGCCCAGAACAGCTTTGAATGTGGACCAACACCAATTCACAAGCTTTCTTAAAACATTATGAGCCATTTTTGCGATTTTTTTTAGCTTATCAGCTAAAACAATTCTTCTTCCAATGTGACCCAGGGAAGCCAAAAGATTGGACACCCCACTCTGGTATAGAGATTAGAGATGAGACATGATAGAAATAGATAGAGAGGTAGCGTTAGAGATGATTAGAAGTAGAGATGATAGAGACAGAGATAGAAGAAAGAGGAGGTGGAGGTAGAGATGCATATTGATGAACCAATCAGTAAATACTCATTCAGCATTTAATAACCACATTAGAATTTGTGAAAAGAAGCATATAAATACATCTCCATCACTCTCTCTGGCTGGTCGATCTTCTAATACAATTGCAGAGTCAAGATACAAAACACGGAGTTCTGTATAACACTATAAGGATTAAATAGCAGCAAGCCAGTCAAACGATGTTCCACTGGAGCACAGGATGAAACAGCAAGTGCATTGATTCCATTATAAAATGTTACTCAAATCAAGTTGGATAAATTTAAATAGCGTTTGGTTCTGGGGTGATGATGAAGAAAAAGACATGACTGCTGTCGGGGCATTCGCTATTTGCCATGGACACAGACTGGCAAACGTGAGATCTTTGGGCTGCACTCTTTTTTTTTTTTTAAGATTTATTTTATTGTTTTGAGAGAAAGACAGAAAGAAGTGGGGAGGGCCCAGAGCAGTATCCATAGTTGTACACCATTTGTTTTTTGACATAGTTTCAGTCCACACAGGTGGATATGGAGCTGCACAGGGCAGAACCAAATGGGGGCCTCCCTCATGGGAGGCAAGAACCTTCACCGCCACCCTGCCAGTTACCAGTTCCACCACAGTTTAGCATGTGAGTTTGCATGGTCTGGGGTCAGGATTGGACCCCTGGACCTCGTGGTTGCAAGGCAAGTGCTTAACCCATTGAGCCATCCTGGCATCCCCTGCAATCTTTTTATGCCTATTCTCTGTCTCATTAAGCTTCTACTTACTCATGATTCAAGGTTTTAGCCTCCTCATAACATTTGGTTGTCTTGCCCTCTCATAATCCTGCCTTTGTATCCACACTCTATACTCTATCCCAATATATCTCCAAGCTGATCCTACTTCATGGCTTCCCTCTCTGCATCGTTTTCAAAACTGTATTTGCTCCCACTATTATATCCATTCTATGTTGACTATTTCAAATTTCAGAGAGAGACAAATGATTGGACATGGTGATGTTTTCAGGACAGGATATGTGATGGGGTGCTTCTATCCTGTAAAACACTCCCTGGGTAAGTTCCCTCCCTAGTCCCAGGACCCAGCGTTGGGGCGGGGGGGGGGGGGGGGGGGGG
>PVKE010030367.1:0-19674 GCA_004027555.1 Craseonycteris thonglongyai
TCTATTCAATAAGTGACTTGGTCATTACATATGAATTCCCAAAATATTTTCTTTTTCTTTGAAGTCTGATAATTTTTTAGGATATGCTTTGGTGTGAGGTATATTATTTTCTGAAGTATGCACTGGGACCTTCAAAATACAGTTTCAAATCCTTTTCATTTCTCAGGAAATTTTTTTTGAATTGTAGTTTTTTGGTATTTATTGTATTTTGTTTTTATTTTATAAGGATATAAATGAGCTACAGTTCAAATTATTCAGTTAACACTCTTTAGCATAAGGTGTACCATGTGGACTCAGTTCTTGCCAATGCAAACAGAATCTTACTAATTCAAATAAGAGACATTATACACAGCATTTTCTCTTTGATTTTGAAGTTAAATGTTAGGGTTGTACTGTGTTACCCAGCTTTCCCGAATTCAACTTTATCCAAACTATATGGCCAAAATACTGACTTGTTTCTTGGAAAAATAATTACTCTATCAAACAAGTTTAGAAAAAAAATATGGATCAGTCTAATTATAATGTGCATTATAAACTTCAGAGAAGATTATTTGTAGCAGTCTTCTGGGGAGAATATATGTATCATTTCACAAATGTATTTGACAGGTAAACTTTTGCAAAAAAATAAACACACATTAACATCTTAAGTGAAATGCAGTTTGGGAGATGTTGACTTAATGGATTTACTGTCAACATATGTATATTTCATTTTATGTATTTCCCATATGTACCAATTCTTAGAAAAATACTCTATTGTTGCAACACTTTTATTTATAAAAAACAAATTTCCTCATAAAATAATAGAAGTTATCTTTCAAAAGTATCTTTTACTCAGGAAATTCTGATAATAAGTTTTGTTCTTTTCTCTATATTCCCTGGAGTATTTCTATTTTTCAATATGCAGCTTTCTTTCTTTTTTTCCCCTGCAAAGTTTTAGTAAACTATTTCAAAAATATATGATTCAGTCAATTTTGATTACTGGCTCTCCACTTGGCATTGAACACGTGGCGTTAGAACGTATTTTGAGCTTTATATTATTTCTTGTATAGATGAGTTTTAAAAACTGAATAATAGGTATTTATGAACTACTGTAACAATTGCATATGTATTTATTTTGTATTCATTTTGTATTCATTTTGTTATTGTTTTAAACTTACCATTTTTTTTTAAGCTGGAATGTTTTTTTTTTCTTTTTTTTGTTCATTTGGAATAGGGGAGCTCTTTCTTTTTTCAATGAATAATCATTGAAGGGCTAGAATTATAGAGAAATGAGAATGTTGTTTGGAATAGGCTAAATTTCTAACTTAATCAAACTTTCAAATTAACACTAGAATTCTAAACTGAATGACAATGCAGGATAACTGCTTAGGGTTTTTTGTTAGCATCATTATATAGTACCTATTGACTAACTCAGACGTGACAAAGCCTTCGTATACTGAATTATATGCTTCCTCCCCCCCACTCCCCCACTCACACACAGGCTCAAATGTATTAACTTTTGGGTTACTACAACTAAGCATTTATTTAATTTAAAATAAACTCTTATTTTATTTGAGAGACATACTAAAAACATACATCATAAGTTTCACTTCTATAAAAAGCAAAAAGGTCACTTCTGAGTTAGCCATTTAAAATTTTCAAAGAGGAAATTGGCTTAAACTACCACAAGAGAGATTTAGGGCAAACCCTTAAAATTTTATGAAATGCATTCATCAGTGATGGACTGTTAAGTATACTCTTTAACTTTGTAGGTAATAATCAAGATGAGAGAGGAAAGAATTGGTCCATGGTCTCACAGTGGAGACTAGTCTCTTGAGAAAGAATTTTCTGGTTTGTAGAATTACATGTCAAAGGGCTAGAGAAAGAATTTACAACTATAAGTTTTCTAGGTAAATGCTCTAAGAAGAGTAATGTCTGGGGCCTGTCTTCAGGAAGACACCTGTCTAAAGTTTAATTAGGCTGAGGGGTACTATAAGGCTATCATGGTCAGAAGGAAAAACAAGTAGACACTTAGTAGCATCTAGAAGTGTTTTTATATTCTCTGTCTTCATAAAATGATGCATTCTAGGTATTGTTTAACTTTGGTTTTGAAACCATGGGTTATTTAGCAGCATATTGCCTACTTTTTTTTAATTTAATGATTTTTCTAGTAATCTTTTTGTTAATTTCCACTTAAATTTCCATTGAGTTGGATAACAAACTCTATTTGATTTATGGTCAAGAATAAGAACAATGTTTATAATTTTTTTTAATTTAATGAATGTGTATTTGACATTAACTGGGTGCACCATTACATATTACATATTTACATATTTAAGTCATATATAATATATAACATACATATAATATAGGTATTCTATGTATAATATATATTACATATATTAGTTCATGAAGTCAATTGGTCCTGCTGACAAGACTTGATAATGGAATGGATATGGGAAAATAAAATCAATGAAAGAATCAAGGATTACTATGGATTGTTGTTTAATGGCCTGAGTTGCCCTATGAATGGTGACAATACTTTCTGAGAAGATTCAGAAAGGTACCATTTGGAAAAATACGTATGTCAGTTTGGCATATTAATTTTAGATGCTTATTTGACATCCAAATGGATATGTGAATTCAGCAGTAGGATATAAGAGTCTGGAGCTCAGAGGAAATAGATATATAGATTAGGGAGGCATATAAATGGTACTTAGGAGCATAGATTTAATCACCTGGAAGGTTTACAAGTAGATAGTGTTTATATAGAGAAAAGTCCTGAAGCATTCTGACTTCTTAGGAAAAACAGAAGAGAATGAACCAGAAGAGAACAAGGAGTGGTTAGCAAAATGAGAGTAAAATTATAAATGTTTGGCTAATAGTTATGGAAAAAATGTGTTTCAAGATGAAGTTAAGTGGTTAACTCTGTTGAATGCTTCTAAGAGGTTAAGTAACATGAGAACAGGAAAGTGATTATCGATTTTGGTAACTGAAGATCCTTAGTAACGTTGACAAAAACAGCAAGAGAAGCCATATATAACATTTATCCATATTTTTTGCCAATAGAAAGTTTTAAACATCATTTAATCATGAAGCAATGAAGGAATCCATACATTTATCAACTTTCTACTATATTTGGGTCACTAGAGATATAAAAATAAAAGCCTAAGGTTTATGCTTTGATGAAGCTCGTAGACTTGAAGAAAATAATACATGTAAAAAAATTTAAAATAAAATTTTATTTTATATCTAATTTGGTATAAAAGACACATTTGGTGCTACAGGAATGGAGATGAGCATGGCCAGGGGAAGCTTTTAGAGAAGAAAAATTTCTACATGCTGTGGCTTGAGAAGTGCCTGGCAGTTTTCTGGGCAGACATGGGAGGAAACAGCATTCCAAAAGCATTGAAGAGCAGGTAAAAGTATCAAAGAGATGTTTAGAGACCTCTAACATTACTCTCTGAGATACTTAGAAATGTGTGTGATGGGGAGATTGGGTATGCCAATGATTATAGAGTGCTACTAGCGTTTAGTGGTGAAGGAGGCAGAGATACTAAATTTTCTTTAATTTTTGAGTGGATTCTGCTCAGCTTATCCAGCAAAGCCCAACAGAGAGTTTCTAAACAGAGAAACACTATGGTAGCGTAGGGTACATGGGGCAGAAGATGAGAAATTAGAGAGTAGGTATAAAATTTAATATGACAAATCTTATAGAAGTGTAATCTATTTAATCTGGTAACTGGTCAGGTGGGTCTGAGGTCAGGAAAGGTTGAGACTGCCACATTTTAGACATAAGTCCCTGTGTAGGTAGTTCTTTTCAGTCAGACAGGGATATAGGGACAGAAGCAGATGTCAAGGGGTGGGAAATGTTGAACTTGTTTTGGAACAGGCTAAGGGATCTATGCAAAATATCCAAGTATGATGTTCAGTAGATAATTAAAAATAAGAATGTGTACTTCAGAGAAGAGATTAAGAGTGGAAATAGAATTCAAAGTCCTGTTAATAGCAATGAAAACCCAGTGTTTAATATTTCAGAAAGAGTTAGCAGAACAAAAAGAAAAGAGAAATGGAGCAAGATTAAAATTTTAAGAATTATGTATGCTTTCTTCAATTCTTTTTCCACACAAAACATGTTTGTGTTTTATACACTTATTGTAAAAAAAGAAAATGTAACAATTCAGGAACTATATATTTTTAATATACTTCATAAGAGCATTTGAAATTTCTAATTTATATAACATCTATACTACTAATTATTAGGGGTCATTTAATACTACGATAGACAATGTATACCGTATTCTTCAATTATTACTTAGTAATGGAATTATCCAATTTTTAGTGGCCATTCTCTTTATATTACTTAAATACTACTTGGAAAGTTATCAAACTGAGATCATTTCCACCTACTTTTCTATTTTTTCCTTTTTTTTGGTAAGTAAAAATAACTTTTAAAGTATTTTTCTTAATAAATTGACTTTCCTAACATAGTAAATTATGAGGATCATTAATACTTCTTTAATCTTTGAATTCATATTTCTAAAAAGGAAAAGCCTGGGGAAGCCGGGATGGTTCAGCAGGTTGGCTCAGCAGGTTGAGCGCTCGCTTTTCAGCCCTGGGGACTGAGGATCGAATCCCAGCCCTAGCTTGTGTGGACCCATATGCTGAATTGGGGTGTGCTTCCCATGTGGGAGGCTCCTAGTTCAGTTCTCAATCCCCCGGTTTGGCCCCTGGCTCAATGGGGCATGCCTCCCATGTGGGGGGGCCCTAGCCTGGTTCCCACCCTGTGCGGCCCCCAGCCTACCTGTGTGGAATGAAACCATGTTGAAAACTGATGATGTACAACTATGGAGATTACTCTGAGCCCTCCCCCTTCTTTCTGTCTCTCTCTGTCTCTGTTTCTCTCTGTTTATGTCAAAAACAATAGAATAAATCTTTTAAAAAAAGAAAAAGAAAGAACAAAAAGGATTTTATTGTAATATCTTGATTTATTTGTTTATACTTTCATGGACTGTTAACAGTCCATGAAATAAATAAATTTTCTTCCCAGTACAAATGGAGATGATCTTTACACACTTACTTTATATTATTATATATATTTTTTACCTTTTAAATTCCTTTGTGACATTTGTGTAAGAGTTCAATATTTAAAAATTATTTATAGTTGTCATGTTACTTATCTTACCTCTGCTCTGTAACATGGGTATTAAAATGCAGTTTTATGGAAAAGCACACTTCAAGTGAGAAGTCATTGTCATAGAGCTAGTAAGGAGAGAGAGAGCCCTCAAGTCAGCTCCTCCAACTCTATGTCCAGAATTCTTTGATCATACCTGAGCTTATTTTCAAAATGATATATATTTGTGAAAACATTTTCCTGTTCTGCTCTTACAAGTTCCATCTGAACACATACTAAGTTATGAAATAGGGTACGATTGATTTCATTCTCTGCCACCACTTATTTATTTATTGATAAATTTATTACAGTGACATTTTTTTCATAAACATTACATAGGTTCCAGATGTACAATTCTATATAACATAGTTGATATACTGCGTTGTGTGCTACCACCCAGAGTCAGTTCTCTTCCCATCACCATATATTTGACTCCCCAGCTCCCTCCTCTATCACTCTCTTTCTTCTTTACCCTCAGATAACCACTAAACTATTAGCTGTGACTATGAGTTTTTGTTTCTTTGTTATTTTCAGTTTTATATTCCACATATAAGTGAAGTCATAGGGCTCTTGATTTTTCTTTCTGACTTATTTCACTTAACAAGATGATCTCAAGGTCCATTTATGTTTTTGCAAATGGCAGTATTTCATCTTTTTTTAAAACTAAATTGAAACAAGTACTACATTTTGGGGGTTATAACAAAGGAAGGTTACCGGTATTTTCAGCTCTAACAGTTCCTGGCTGATCACAGTGTTCCACGCCACAGAAAGGCCTGAATAACTTCTTTAAAGAAAGCACTGATGCCAAGAATTAGCATTCTGTCTGGCTGAACTCAATGGCAGACAGGTTTGTCTCTCATTTTTGCAGCAGTATTTTTATTAGGTCAGTTGAAAGGCTGAGTTTTCCATTCCAATGCAAAATAAGAAACTTAGACAAGGAAGTGGAATTTCATCAAAAGATGGTCTCTATGGTGACCATTGTCTACATTTCTTAAATTTTAAATAATCAAAGCATTTGCTTATGTTCAGTCAAGGACTATTTATTTTGACTTTATTATACATGAGCATCTGTTGTCTACATGCAACTATTTATGCTCTGGTTGTCTTCCCCAAGCAGTGGCCTGTGATGGTTAGTGTGACTACTCCTCTAAAAGGAGGATCAACAAAAGGTGAGAGGGCATAGGTGTCCTCTAGGTTCATTATTATTTTTTTAAAGGTTTATTTTTACTGTAGTTTTGACACAGAGAGAGACAGACAGACAGAGACAGAGAGAAGGGGGAGGGCCCAGAGCAGTCTACATAGTTGACAGCATTAGTTTTCCATATTGTTTCACTCCACAGGTGGGCACGGGGCTGCTCAGGGCAGGAACGGGGCCGGGTGCCTCCTGCATAGGTCCTGGCAAGAACCGAACTGGGGGCACACCCCAGTTCAGCATATGGGTCTGCATGGGCCAGGCCTGGGATTCGATCCTCGGTCCCCAGGGCTGCAAAGTGAGTGCTCAACCCACTGAGCCATCCTAGCTTCCCCTAGGTTCATTATTATTAATTACAAAGTCATGCTAACTGTAGTGCATCTGTGTGGAAATGTAAATAATCTATTGTTTTTATTTGTGAACTCAAATGCTTTTTAAAAAATCTTAAAATAGGTGGCACACTCTTAATTCAATTCCATCATGGTGAAATTAAGTAGTGATAAAGAATATCTTTAATCTAAAGCACATGAACAATTTAATTATTATTAATAAGGGGAGAAGAATAGCATTATATTAGATTAGACCTTCTAGTAAGGACAATTCTAATACTACTGAACATCGCAACCAATTGTAATTTGTTTGGAAACAGCAGCAAAATATAAAATGCATCTCATGTTTGTCCATAGCCAACAATTAAAATGCTACTGATGAAGAAGGAAAAATTATAGATTTAGCTTTTAACAATATTTATTCTGACATTTATGAATTGAACTGTAATTATTCTATAATTAACCAATGTAAAATTCAACAACTGGCAACTGTGAGGGCTTGTTTAGCTAGATATAGTATGTAAGATGCTTTTTAAATTTAAATGTTAATATTTTGTTTCTAATAAATTTTTGCATACATTTTGATGTTTTACAATATTACCTTAAAACATTAGTTATCTTGATTATTGATTTTTAGAGGGCTTCTCTTAAATTTTGCATCTGGGGTAAATGCCTTACTGTTCTCACAATGTTCCCAGTTCTGGATACTGTTTAGATATTTTTAAGGCAATACTTAATTAGAATATTTGTAGACATATGTCTCTAAGTTTCATCCTTAGCCCATTATCTTAACTAGTTGTCTGTAAGTATCTCTTTGACATAATATTACTAGTGGGGAAAAGACAGAGAACTACATATAGGGGAGAAGACACAGGGCTTCAGAACTATGCTGAGAAAAGAGTCCTGCTGGGTTGTTTTGCACTCTGGTACAGTGTTCTTTCTTTCTTTTTTTTAATTAACTGTTAAGTTTATTTGGGGGTCATTGGTTGGTAAAAATTACATAGACTCCAGGTGTACAATTCTACATTACATCATTTATGTATTGCATATGTGCTCACCACCCAGAGTCAGTTCTCTTTCAATCACCATACAGTGTTCTTTCTAGGGGTCATGAAGCTGAAATTGAAATCCTATCATATCTGGAGAAATCTTGTAGCCTTAGTTATTTCAAGCTTTGTATTTCAACAGATAGTAGTACCAAATCCTTCTTCTTTATAAAGCAGTCAAATTACGTTAGCACTTCAAAGGATGTTACTGTTACCTGAAGAGAGGATCCCTTAGGAAGTAAATTGGCAGTCTTCAGAACTCCAGTTATTCTAAAGAGGCAGATTCACCAAGTTGGACATCTGAAAATAGAAAATCTCTCAGGCCCAGTCTTTCATTCACAGAATTTTCAGAGGAAGTAAGATTTCTTTGAGCCTTTTCCAAAGAGCTATTTAGGTGCAACATTATCTGGGACTGAAAATAAAACTAGTGATAGAAAAATTAAATTTGTACAAAAGAAAACATATATAAGAATAAGAACAGAAATTTTCTATTTTAAAATTGTGCGTAATTATAGCCATTATGGTATTTGCAACTATATATATGTATATATATCTAGAACTTTGGAGATTGAAGCAATGAAAAAAATTGTAAAGGATATGTATATATAGCTTCTACAATACCAGTTTGTATATCAAGGTTTAAAGTGGAATTTTGAGGATAGATGCTGCTATAAGGAGTGCAGAAGGCTTAAGATATAACATATAATCAACAAAAATATAATCATAAGAATATTTAAAATGTATGTATAAAAAAGGATGATCAGAGACTGTGTAAGAGACTGAGACTGGCCTGATTAATGCTTTTTCCTCTTAGTTGGGATTGTATATTCTAAAGCACATGCTATATGAAGAAATGAAATATGAAGCAATTAAATTCTAGTGACAGTGAAATCAGCAGAAGCAGATGCATTATAAAACCAATGATACGGAAACTTCCTTATTAGAGTTTCAATTTTAAATAATTGTTTTCCAATCCCGTGAGTTGAATGTTGCTTTGCTTATCAAGTCAGAAGCTTCAGTGCATTTTTATTTGTTGAGAAAATGTTTTGTGCACATAATAAAAAGCCTGCTCTAAGGGGAATCCGGGAAAGAAATTTAATAGAGTCTCACAAAACTCTTAGACATGTATGCTATTCTAGTAGAAAATCACATTACAAATAAATCTTATTGTATTATAGATTAAAAAAATAATAAGGACTGTAAAAGCTTGTTGACTTACTCAGAAACACTGATAGAACATATAAAGATCTGGGCTAAAATTACTCCTCATGGATTGCAAACTAAATTTTTTTCTTCTTTACCAGCCTGTCTCCACATAGTCTTTTTTTTTTTTTTAAGTTTCTCTTATTGTGTGAGAGAAAGTGAGAGAGAGAGAGAAGGGGGAGGGCCCAAGAGCAGTCTCTATAGTTGTACATCATTAGTTGTGACATAGTTTCACTCTACACAGGTGGATGTGAGACTGTGGGATGGTAACCAAACTGGGGCCTCCCACGTGGGAGGTGAGATCCTTCACCACTGAACCATGCTAGAGGTGGTTACCAGTTGTACCACAGTTCGACATGTGGGTCCTTACATGCCGTGGCCAGGAATTGAACCCTAGTTCTTGCAATTGCAAGGCAAGTGCTTAACCTCTGAGCTATCCCAGCATTCCCCCTATAGTCGTTTTCTTGAATTGTCAACATGCACATTTTTTTAAACATTGTCTTTAGAATAATATGCTGAACAGATTAATTTTCAACTAAACTAAACTCAATGTCTAGTGTTACATCTTTTTATAATTTTATTCTTATGAATATTCTGGTAGAAATGGGCCAGTTTTTATATTTAAGAAGATATGGGGAGATGCCAGAATGGTTCAGTAGGTTGAGAGCTCATCTTGCAGCTCCAACATCTGAGGATTGAATCCTGGCCCTAGCCCATGTGGACCCACATGCTGAAATGGGGTGTATCCTCATTTCAGTTCTCATTGGGATGAGCCTCCTATGTGGGAGTCCTCCAGTTTGGCTCCCCACATCAGGCCTGCTTCCCATGTGGGAGATCCCAGCTCACGGGGGCATGCCTCCTATGCAGGAGGCCCCCAGGCCAGTTCCAGCTCTGCACAGCCCCATGCCCACTTGTGGGAGGAAACTATTTAGAAACTAATGGCATGCAACTATGGAGACTGTTCTGCTAGTTTAGGCAGTTCAGAAATGGGAAATTTAAGAATATTGAACTAATTCTATTGCTTAGGAAGCCCTCAATTCAGCAATAATTAATGATAATGTTAAGTGAGAAAGATTTGTATCACTGCTTTTGTGAGCAACTGAGTTGCATGCAGAGTTAACAACAGGATGGGCAACTATAGACTACATGGCTTATGCTATATAGAACTTATCAGGAGAATGGCCAACTATAAAATCAAACTTGGCTTAGAGTGGGTGGTATATTACTAACATAGGTGACTCAGAATAAAATAATCTATCATCATTATTATTATTTAATACTACTCATTATTTAATCATATCATTTTTATGGTTGTAAAAACCATTTAAATGTTTCTTATCCTTTCTCTCTGTCCCAGCTTCTATGCAGAGGAAAGTTGTGAGTGTGGAGATGGTGTGTTGGGGGATGTTTTTCTTTCCCTTTGTGAGTGTCCTCTACAGTGCCAAGAAAGCTTACTGTAGCAAATCAATTCCATAAATGTTTCCTTTTTCATTTGAAATCGTTTTCCTTTATCTCAGACGATGTTATATGCTCTTCATTGGTCTTCTCAATATGGGTATACGCACAATCAATCGGGATGGAATCACCTGACAAACGTCAGAGGAGGATTAGAACCCAAGTCCCCAGGACTCCTGACACGTTAACTATCTCAGGAAATCATGCTTATAGTTTTATATGTTAAAATAAGTTTGCCTGAGGAGAAACCTGGATAGCCAGGAATTTGAATATTAATTTTGGTTTTCCTCTAACTATTTATATAAACTTTTTCTCATAGTTATGTTTTATCTGAAAAATAATATAATGTGGATGCTGTGTAGAATTATTTAAGTGATTCTAAATAAAGTTGTCTCTAAATTGCCTACAACTATCTTAGTCTCAAAGATAAATTTGTCTTTATGGTTATAAGTAAAAAGTAATGAGAATATGTTTTTTTCTTGACTGAAGTAATCACATTCATTCTTCTGTAATCATATACTCCATTGCATTTCCTTTATGACAGGTGAGTTCCATGGTTAAGTACCTAGATATAGAAATTTATTGTAATGTGAGAAGTTTAAAGCCAGAGAATAAATAATTAAAATCTATTTTGGAATTAACATTAGGGAAAAAATGAAAAGAAAAAAAAACCAAAACGAGGTATGCAATGTTTGTTATAGTGCTATACATTTTGAAGATTAATTTTATACCAGTAGTGATTTTGCCATGTTTTCAATTACTTAATAATCCAATATTCTGAGGTAAATAGTTAGGCTCAACAAAAAGGTTGTATCATTCTGTGCCTTCATAAGCCCAAAATTAATATCCAAAAGATGTTTGGAACCCATTGAATGTATCTAAACAGGCCCATCAGATGATTAAGGCTATGACATAAAAGTATGTATATGGAATCAGTGTGCAGGAGAAAGAGAAACAGGAGTTAGTTGGAAAGTTGTTGTGATGATATAAGCTATAGAAAGGATTTTGTTAGGATGGGACAATGAGACTTAAAAGGGTGTAGAAACCATTAAAACTTCCACTTTACATGAATTTACTTTCCAAAAGAAGTGGAAATAAAATACGCTAATGTTTCAAACTTCGATGCGTAAGAAAGAAGAGACTAGTAAATACTAAGCCTTACTGTGTGCCATCTAACATATACTATTTACACATACTGTCTCATTTAATTGTGACAGAAATACAGTCGGCAGAATAGAAAGAAATTGTGAGTTTGATTAAAGAAGAGGGGCCCAATGAGTTTCAGACTCAGAGGACCTCTAGCAGCATTTGTAAATTCAGGAACTGAGAATCAGTAATTATGGAACCTACAGAGAGAGAAACCTGGAGATAATCATTGAAACTTTCAAAATATATAAAAGAACTCATTCACATTCAGGAAGAAAAGATAAGAAAATGATGGCCAGAACTTTGGAGAGTGACTACTACTTTTATTGGATGATAGGAGAAACACAAGCCATTGATAAGGACAATAAAAGCCAACTGACAGCTAGTAAAATGTCCAAAATGGTGCTGTATCATACAAATCAGAGAAAAATAAAGTTTTAAAGAGGAAAAATTGTATAGTACCATTATATGCTGTATATAAAATGAGAAGAGAATTGAAAACAAAGTTTTATATTTTAAAATTAGAAAATAATTAGTGATAGAAAATTTTGAGAAAGCAGAAACAGATCTGTAACCCTTTGTGAGAAAAGTCAACAATTTAGAGACCAAGCTGGGCTAGAGGAGATCTAACCGCAAATAATAATTTTGGGAGGACAGTCTTAGTGAAAATGCAATTTGGGAGACTTGTGGGAGCTCCATTGAAAATGCCACCATTTGACTTCTGAGGCAGTGGAACTCTTCTACTTAGAGAATATCTATTTAGTAGATTTAGAGAAAAATAGGTCCAAGTTCATTCTGGAGGAGATTGAGAGGCAAAGCAGAAAAAAAAAACAAAAAAGCCCCCACAAATATAGATATCAGAAGTGTTTATGGGATGAAAAATTCTGGGTAACCTCATTCACTAAGATTCAAAAGAAGCAAATGATCCATCATGATCAATGAGAGTTCCGACACTGTCAATCTGGATTCTGGATTTAATATTATAGATAAAGTGATGTCTTGCTGCAGGATAGAAACTGTTTTGTTGGGTAATATCTCATGCTGTTTGTAGCCCTGGCACTCAGCAAAGTGATAAGCATAATATTGGTATATGTCCTCTAAATAAACCAGGAATGATTGAAAACATGGAGAACCATTAAAGAATTTCGAACAGGGAAGAGAAATAACTAGGATAACATTTTTAAAATGTCACTGTTTACACTCAAGATAAAAGATTTGATATGGGAATCAGTGTATATAGCCAGGATATTGCAGAAACATAGATGAAAGCTGTGGAAGAAACAACTGTGAATAAGTTTAAATAGAGCTAAAGGGAAGTAGATAGATTTGAGAGAGGTTTGAATGAAAGGATCGCCAGACTTGGTTATTGGAAGTATGAGGTGAGAGCCAGTCAGGGGCTGGAATGGTGCTCAAAATTCTGCCTTGAGCAACAGGATTAAAGGTGGTGCCACCAACTAAGCCAGGAATCCTAAAAAGAGGGATTTGGGGACAGGCACTGACATGATGAGTTCAGTTTTAGATTTGTTAAATTTATTATCTTCATGAACCATCATAGTAGAGATGATCACTAAGCAGTTGGATTTTTATCTAGTTCTCAGAAAAGAGATGTGGGCTAGCAACATTGAGATTTGGGGTTCATCAGCCTAGATTTAGTTATTAAAACCATGAGAGTGAATAAAACTGCCCACAGAAAATATACACAGGGAAGACATAAAATCCAAGATAGATCTCCAAGGAATGTCCATACTAACAGATGGGCGAAGAAGCTCACAAAGGAAACCAAGAGTGGGACAAAGTAAGGAGGAGTGCATCATATTGCTGAATGAAGAAAGCTTTTCTAAACAGAAAGGATGATAAATCTGCATAAATGTCAAATAAGAGCAGCACTGAAAATATGTGTATCTTTTGAATGACTTGTACTTAGGCCATTGACCTCGATGAGAGAACTTTCAAGTCAGGAAGGAAGAGGGAGCCATTGGCAGTGTTAAGGAGTGGGCTGGAAGTGAGATCTTCGGGTCAGTAAATGTGATGGACAAGGAGTCAGGTTTGGGTCAAGTGATGCCAGGTTGAAATAAAAGGTAAGAGTTTAAGCCCCTCTTCTCAGAAGTTGGGTGCTGGATGATAAAACAAGGCTTAGAAGTTTATATTCCTGTATTATATCCCTTGGACTTCTTCCCAAAGTGATTAATGTTATGTGGAGTGACTTAAATGTAGGTGAGGGGAAGGGTCCAAAATCCTTAACTACCTGTTTTTATATTTTGTTTGTTTGTTTATTCTGTTATTCAAAGTTGTGGATAGGAAAGAGCAGTCTTACTGTGTGAGTTATTATTCTCTTTCATTTTTCTCAGTTTTACTAAAGCACTTCATTTATTTACCATGGTTTCTGTTTCCTTACTTTTGTGTTATTCAAAACAGGCCAGAATATTTTCATTCCTCCAGCGAAGATATAGCATAATGTACTAAATGTACTCCTGTTATGGAATTTTGAATTACACAGTTTAACCAAATTAATTATGTAGTTTATGAAAAACTTAAAAGTAACAAAATGTTTCATATTGTTATGCTTTAAATGATTCCTCTTCCTTAAGAGATGTGTATATATAATCCAAGAGTGATATTGAACATATTTAACAACAAAACAACTCCTATATCTATATCTGTTGTTTAGCTTTATTTATATCTCTCTATCCATCTATCTATGTATTATGTCTTTGCAGAAGCTTTAAGTAATTGATCTTTTGTAGGCAAATGTGCATAAACACATTACCTTGCTTAATTATCCCTTTAAAGATTAATACATTGTGGACATCATATCTCTTGACTCTGATATTTATGTTTATATAAAATAACACCTTTAATAAATTTTAACTCCATGAAAATTAATGCCTAGGTTAAAGAAAACTACATTTCAGACTCGTATGAAACAAACTGCCAATAATATGTTCCAAGTAAGTCTATAGACAATTCCCTTTCTGCCTTGACTGGTTTGACACTTTCCATTTGAGAAAATGACAGTATGATTAAGCATATTTAATTTTTATTTTTATATTCATCCTCCGCAACAATGAGAATTCAGACACCTTTTCCCATCTTTTCAAATACTCAACAGCTAATTTATCTTTTAACATAAAAGGATGTATAAACCTGAAAAGTAATTTGATTATAACATAATATTGACTTTTGTGTGTTAAATTTTTGCTGTAATGAACAGTAAGAAATGACAGAGACTTTAATAACTAAAACCAAACCGAAAATGAAAATAGAGTGAAAAAAGTGTTAACTTTATGATGGTGCTCATCATTCTTTACTTAAAAAATATAGATAGGTTTTTCTGACCTCTTCCTTGTTCACGTTGCTCTTCTAAGTACATTGTGGCAAGTGGTAGACATACCTATTTGTAAGAAGCAAACTGTGCATGAAAGAACATAATTCCAAATCAATGTACCAGCAAACATTAGTTACATAGTTTATATTTTATACATAATTCTTAGAATCATATATTTAGTATAGGACACAGGACTTCAGATATGGTCTGATCAAATATGATTTTCATTGCACTAATTTTTATCAGCACACTTAATATCTCTCTTCTCTAAAATTAAACTTAGTGGGAGCAAAGATGTATTTAACTTGTTTGTTCTCCTTGGTTTTCACAATACATGCTGTCCCTAGAAGTGTCTGGCACATAGAAAAAGGTCAACAAACTTTTGCTAGTGATTTTTATTATTTTTAACATAAATTCTTAATTATATGGTTACTGATGTAGTTTGATTGTACAGTGTCTTTTTACCTCTCTTATCACAGTGTTGACTCTTATTCAGCTTTATGAATTCAGACTTAGTTTTGTTTTTTCCTTGCTTTTTAAAATGTTTTTTTTTGTTTCCTTTGCATTTTGTATAAATGTAATTTGAAACCAATAGCTTATACTGGTTTGCTGAAGGAAGAGAGAATCTACTAAGCAAAAATATGGAGTTTCCAACCAAGAAAATTTTAAAGGAAGATAATTGCTTGACTGTTATGGGTGGGCTGAGTGGATCAGTGATGAGAGGTGAGGACTAAACAAATTGGAGATGGGAAAATTTCTTTCAAAATTAGGATCTGTAAGTGAGGAGTGGGATGTAAGGAACCTCACATTTGAAAGAGTTGCTTGGAAGATTATCAAGTATTATGACTGTGTGCTTAGGATGGCACTCTAAGAAAACAGTAATGATTACAGTGTCAGGGAAATTTTGAAGACTATATTTCAGTTTTGGATGATTAAAGGAAGAAATGAGTTTATTAGTAGTTTTATCATCTATGAGAATAAAATTTGCAATCTCACAAGACAAAATATATTTCAATAATGATTATAGAAAATAAGTTTGAGCTAGTAATAGTCTCTTTCCAAGAGAGAAAAATAATGGTGTTTGTCAACTTTCATGAAAACTTTAAGAAACAAATAAACAAATTGAAGGTGATAAAGTCTGTGCTTTGAAAAAGTCCTTCATCCCATCTCACCCAGTTTCATTTTACGATCTTCTATAGAAATCAATTTCTTTTCATTATGATAAAAAAGACATTTAAATTATATTTATATTCTCCTCCTGTTAACTTTTAAACCTTTTCCTAGTTTTTTTTTTAAATCAAAGTTTACTAATTTTTTTTTAAAGATTTATTTTATTGATTTTTGACAGACAGAGAGAGACAGAGAGAGACAGAGAGAAGCGGGAGGGCCCAGAGCAGTCTCCATAGTTGACATTAGTTTTCCATATAGTTTCACTCCACAGGTGGGCACAGGGCTGCGCAGGGCAGGAACTGGGCAGGGAGCCTCCCACATAGGTCCCAGCAAGAACTGAACTGGGGGCACACCCCAGCTCAGCATGTGGGTCCGCATGGGCCGGGGCCGGGATTCGATCCTCGGTCCCCTGGGCTTCAAAGCAAGTGCTCAACCTGCTGAGCCATCCCAGCTTTCCCTACTAAAATTTTTGAGAAAGAAATTAGAGTAAAAATGTCTTAAAAATATTTCTAATGTTTAGTGAAAAGTGTTTTTTTAATATATTATTGAAAGGAGAGATTTATTTTTATAAATTTACATACTGTGAAGAGCTAACAATTTATGTTTAAATTAAAAGCTCAATTACATGGATTTTTATAAATATAATGAATGTTTCTTTAGGTAGGTTTCCTTCTGAGAATCTTAATTTGGGAATTTTTTTATTTTATTTTAGTTTTTGTAAAGATTTATTATATTGTTTTTGATGAGAGAGAGAGAGAGAGAGAGAGAGAGAGAGAGAGAGAGAGAGAGAGAGAGAGAGAGAGAGAGAGAGAGAGAGAGAGAGAGAGGAGGGGGAGGGCCCAGAGCAGTCTCCACAGCTGAACATCATTAGTCTCAACAGAATTTCATTCCACACAGGTGGGTGCAGGGCTGCAGGAAGCAGGACAGGGGCCTCCCACATGGGAAGCTCACTCCAGTTCAGCATAGGGGTCTGCCCCAGCCTAGGCTGGAACTAGATTCTCAGACTCCTGGCTGCAAGGTGAGTGCTCAACCCCCTGAGCCATTCAGGCTTCCACTATTTGAGAAAATATTTAGATCTGAGGTATAACTACTCTAGATAGTTTAGCCTTAGCTCTATAATTCTTTTCTCCATTAGCTTTCTTGATACAAAAATAAAAATTACTTTTTATTTCATCTGAAGAGCTTTTTCTCCCAGTTCCAGGTAAAACATGACCATAATGTAAGTCTAGTAATCATCATTCAGAAACCAAAGTGTGTAAATACTTAAATTCATAAATTTTACTAAAGTCTATAGAGATATAAGATGTTTTGTTATTTGTTGGCACTAGCAAGGTTTTACAACCCAAGGTCCATGTTAATCACAAAGAACTAACAGAGTGGCTACTTGCAATGGTTCAAAATTGCCCTGGAAAGTATGACCAAATGCAAAAAACAAAGAAACAAAAACAAATCTTTAGAGGTCAATATGAGGCAAAAGTGTTCCATAAGAAGTATGTTACTTCATTGTTATTATGAGTCAATTACAAATCCAGACAGATTCTTAATGTTGTAGAACAAAAGTTTATTTGATTTACTCAGTGTAGCTTATTATCTATTGTAAAAGCTACACAAGCAACTATTCAGGGCACTTGCCTCATTCCACATGATGAGCTATAATGTTATTGCAGCCCACCACACTGAATAGATCCATTATCCTTTTGTTTTATATTTCTGTTATGATGATTGAGTTTGGAGTTTTAAATATTCTAATACAAATAGACCAGGAGTTGTCATGATGATGTTGGTTACTGGACACAAAAAATTCAAGACTCTGTAAATAGAGTAAAATTTATTTAAGTATACACTTACAATGCACAAATTTTATGTTTTTCAAATTATAGCTTTGTTAAGTTTCTTAAAACAACAACAACAACAACAACAACAACAAACTAGGATAGGCTTTCACTTATAGCCACTATTGATTTGTGACTTGGGATTCTTGGGTCTTCTCTGAAATATGGTTGTGTCAATTATTCATGCCCTATTTTTGTATCTTAAGTTGCTCTTTTCCTCCTGGACACTTTACTAACTTCAAAATGTTCAGTAAGGTTCCATTTTAAAAACAAGAATGAAACAAAACCAAATAAATCTTTCTCTGTTTATTCTTCCTCCTCTCTGCTGTCTCTTAAGTTTTTATTTAAAAAATAGTCTTCACTCTCTATTTCTACATATTTACTCCCCACCCCATCTTGGCCCCTTCCTTTACTATTGGGCTGAGACCGACTTTGCAGAGTTCACAGTTACACTTGAATTGCCAGCTAGGTTGATGTCTGCACAGTTCTCATCTTGCTGGAACTCTCTGAAGTAGCACACATTCTTGAGAATCTCTTTTCATTAACACATTTTTGTTTGTTTTTGGCTTCAGTGACTGTAATTTTAACTGTCATATGCCTTCTCTGATCACACATTTACAGTGTCATTACTTTTTTGGCTCACCTAGTAGGTCCAATCTCTCTTAGTTCTAGAGTCTTACCACTTTTTCCCTCTCATTCTGTTGGCATTAACTCTCACACCTCTATGAAAATGACAACCAAATCTCTAATTCTAGCCTTGACCATGTACATATATTAACTTTGTTTTTTATTTCTCTGTCATGTTACTGAGCCTTAAAAAAAAGACATTCTCCACTTTTTCCAGACTCTATCTCTCAATCTTAATTAATGTAGCCATATCCAGACATCTTGACAACCATGCTAGAATATTCAGAGTATCTTTAATTTTTATCTTTTTTTGTTCTCTATATCCAGTCACTTACCAAGTCCTGAAAATTCTCTCTTACATTTTCTTTAATATATCTAAAATATTTCTCTGTTTTCATAGTAAGAAATTTGTTTCATGACTTAAAGACAGGGAAGGAGCTACTATTACTAATATAGTTTAGAAACAAAAGAATTTTCTCAAGACCTGGCTCTTTGTAAAACTCCAAATGCCCTCCTGGCACAGAGTTTAGCATAATGTATAATAACCAGGTTTTTAGAGCCAAAATTGAAACTATTGCATATGGAACATTGTTATAAATTAGAAAAAGGTTTCTTCTAAAACATACATCTTTTAACTTAAAAATAGTGACAATGCTAATTTTGTAGAAAAAAACTGCCATCGGTGGGAATGTTTCTGTAATAAATATCAAGATCTACACTCTTTGTTTTTATATAATAATGTTCAACTGACTCAATAGCAGAAATCATAAGATAGCAGAAAGTTTGTGATTATTTAAGACATTCTTTGTAAAGTGTTTTAGTCACAGAAATTAGGTTTTTCTATTATTAACTGTGAAGCAGTAAAGAAAAACTCTGGGATTCAATATAATCAAATGAAAATGGGAGCAGAAGTGAAATCTCTTTTTTTAAAAATAAATCGAGGGGTGGTACAGGACGGAGGGGGAGCTAAATATATGGTGATGGGAAGAGTTGTTTACCAATGCCTCTGATAAAGGGCTAATATCAAAAATATATAAAGAACTTGTACAACTCAACAAGAAAAAAACAAGCAATCCAATTAAAAAATGGGCAGATGACCTTAACAGACACTTCTCTCATGAAGACATACATATGGCCAACAGATATATGAAAAAATGCTCCACATCACTAGCAATTAGGGAGATGCAAATAAAAACC
>PVKE010030368.1:0-19673 GCA_004027555.1 Craseonycteris thonglongyai
GGGGGGAGGGAGTGCGTCTTATGGAGCGAAAAATATGGTACTGAATCTGGGTGATAGATTAGGTCCAAGAACTATTTACTCTAGTTTTTAGAAGCTCCCACCCCTACTGAAAATGGTTAACAAGAGGCAAAGAAGGTCATTATATAAGGGGGTCAATTCATCAAGAAAATACAACAATTGCAAATATATATATATATATCCAACATCAGAGCACATAAATATATTAAGCAAATACTAATAGATCTGAATGGGGAAATTGATGACAAGATAATAATAATAATAGCTGATAACTTCAATACCTCATTTGCATCAATGGATATATGATGAAGACAGAAAATCAACAAGGAAACATTGGACTTGAATCATACTTTAGACCAAATGAACCTAACAGTCATATATAGAAAATTCCAACCAATAGCAGGAGAAAACATTCTTCTCAAGTGCACATGTAACTTTCTTCAGGACAGACTGTAGGTCAACAAAACAAGTCTTAGCAAATTTAAGACTGAAATCATACTAAATGGCTTTTCTGACCATAACTATATAAAACTAGAAATCAATAAGAGAAAAGCTGGAAAATTTATAAATATGTGGAAGTTAAACAACACACTCCTGAATAACAAATTATTCAAAGAAGTCAAAAGAGAATAAAAAATTGTCTACAAATGAAAAGAAATGAAAATACAACATGTCAAAATCTATGGGATACTGCAAAAGCAGTTTTAAGAAGGAAGTTTATAGCAATGAATGCCTATATTAAGAAAGAAGAAAGATCTCAAATAAACAACTAACAAATTAAAGCCTAAAGTCAGCAGAAGGAAGGATATAACAAAGATCAGGGCATAAATAAACAGAGACCAGAGAAAAAAAGAAAAGAAATGAAACTAAGAGGTGGTTTTTGAAAAGATAAAATTGAGAACTTTTAGCTAAACTAAGAAAAAAAGAGAGAAGACTCAAGCAAATAAAATCAGAAATGAAAGAGATTACATCTGACACCACCAAAAAAACATAAGAAACTACTATGAATGATTATATGCCAACAGTTTGGATAACCTAGAGTAAGTTCCTAGAAGCATGAAATTTTCTAAGAATCATGAAGAAATAGAAAATATGACTAGACCAATAATGAATAAGGAGATTGAACCAGTAATCAAAAACTTCCCAACAAAGAAAAGTCCGGGACCATATGGTTTCACTGATGATTTTTACCAAGCATTTAAAGAATTAATGCCAGTTCTTTTCAAACTCATCCAAAAACTGAAGAGGCAGGAACACTCCCAAACTCATTTTACAAGCCCAGCATTACCCTGATATGAAAGCTAGAAAATACACAACCAAAAAAGAAGACTACAAACTAATATCCCTGGTGAATACAGACACTAAAATTCTCAACAAAATATTAGCAAACCAAATTCAATAGCACATTAAAGGGGTCATACACCATAATCAAGCAGGATCCCAGAGATGAAAGAATGGTTCAACATACACAAACCAAGAAATATGATATACCACTCTTCTTCAATATAGTACTGGAAGTTGTGGCCAGAGCAATCAGGCAAAATAAAAGGCATCCATATTGGAAAGGAAGAAGTAAAATTGTCTTTGCTTGCAGAATATGTGGTCTCATATACAGAAAATCCTAAAGACTCCAGGATTGCTGGGATAGCTCAGTGGTTGAGTGCTTACCTCCCAATCATGAGGTCCGGAGTTCGACTCCCATCCCGGTCTATGCAAACCCATATGCTGAACTGCAGTGCAACTGGTAACCACTAGGACAGAGCTGACAGAGGCTCTCACCTCCCATGCAAGAGGCTCCAGGTTCAGTTCCCACCCTTTGCGGCCCCACATCCACCTATATTAAGGTGACCAACCGTCCTCCTTTAGGGAGGACAGTCCTCTTGGAAGTTCTGTCCTCCCTCAAAAAGTATCCTCCTAGATATCCTCCTTTTCGATATGTAATACTAGATGTCCTCCTTTTCTTTTTTTTTTTTTTGGTTCTGCAATTGATTTTTTTTTTATTGTTAAGTTTATTGGGGTGACATTGATTGGTAACAATTAGATAGTTTCCGGATGTACAAGTCCACATCACATCACCTATGCTTCGCATTATGTGCTCACCACCCAGAATCAACTGTCCTCCTTTTCACTGGAAAAAAGTTGGTCACCTTACCTATGGACTAAAACTATGTCACAACTAATGATGCACAGCTATGGAGACTGCTCCACCCCCCACCCCCCACCTTCTCTCAAAACAATAAAGTTAAAAAAAAAGACTCCTCCAAAACACTGTTAGAACTAATCAACAAATTCTGTTAAGTTGCATTATACAAAAATTGACACGCAGAAATCAGTTACATTTTTATTTAATAATGACAAAGTATCTAAACAAGAAAATAAGGAAACAGTCCCATTCACAAAAGCACCAATAACAATACATAAGAATAAATTAAACTAAAGAGATGAACTATCTGTACATTTAAAACCGTAAGATTTTTATGAAAGAAACTGAAGACACATGGAAAGATGTCTCATGTTCCTATATCAGAAGAATCAATGTTGTGAAATGTCCATACTACCTAATGATCCTCCCTGTTAAGGGCTCATATCTGCCACCATAACTTGACCCCATTCGATCACTTTAGCTCCCCTGGGGGCGTTCTGTTATAGACAATCCCACTTTTCCCATAATACACGGATGCCTTGGAATTCGAACTTAATCAGTTGCAGAACCCTGTTCGAGTTCTAAAACGTTCGAGTTCCAAGACAAGTTTTCCCCTTTTAAATAAAAGAAACGGGATTAATCTGTTCCTGGGTGCCATGAACTCAAATTTTCAAAGTGATTTTAACAGTAAATACACTGGATTGAAAGTAAAATATTAATTTTATTAACTTTAAGGTAAAATATTAAGTAATAATATTTAAATAAAAAATGTTTTAAAAATAATGATGATGGCACATGTGGATGCTTTAAGAGAGGGAAGAGGAAGAAGAGTCATCTTCCACGATCACTTCAGGTGTCCCCATTCTTTTGTCTTTTAATGCCCTTTGCTGTGGTACCACTTGTAGAGGGCTTGGGGTCATTGGTTGTGTTTGCTTTTGAGAACCAACGTTCTGGTCTGATGTTGGTGATCTTTTTTGCACTTTTCTGTAATGTTCCATGATGTTATCATCAAACAACTTAGCACACCTGTCAACTAGGGCTTTACTGGGGTGCCACTTCTCAACAGCTGCCTGGGTTTTTGACCATGTGCTAAGAAGGTCTTTGATTTCACCAGAGGGAATGGATCCAGGGACTCTCTCTTCCCCATAGAAGAAATTTCTTCTGAGATCACTTTCTGCTGCTGCTGGTTGAGGTGCTGAAGCTCTTCCGTTGTCAGCTCAGTCCTATGATCGTCCACTAACTCGTTCACATCCTCTTCGCTGATTTCCAAACCCAGAGTGTCCCAGAGATATGATGTCAGGAAGAACAGATGGTTCTTCAAAACCTTCTACGCCCCTTGCAGCAACACATTCAGGTCACAAGTTTTCCCAGGCAGAGTTCATTGTCCTCAAAGACACTTCCCTCCATGCTTTCTCGATTATTCCAAGGCACTGGAGGATATTGTAGTGATCCTTCCAGAACTCTCAGAGGATCAGTTGTGTTTCACTTGTAACTTCAGATCATCTTTGGAACATAGCGTTGGTGTACAATTTTTTGAAGTTAGAGATCACCTGCTGGTCCATGGGCTGGATAAAAGAAGTGGTGTTGGGGGCAAATATTTTATCCTGATGAAGCTGTATTTCTCCACCAAATCTTCTAAGCCTGGACAATGTGCAGGGGCATTGTCCTGAACAAGAGCCTTCGTTGGAAGATTTTTCTTCTGCAGATAGTCCTTTACTGCTGGAGCAAACCCTTCATGTATCATATTCAGTGAAGAATTGTCTAGTAACCCAGGATTTGACATTTGATCTCCAAATAACATTTAGTTTGCTCTTATTGATGATGTTGTTCTTAAAAACTCATGGGTTTTCTGAATGGTACACTAGGAGAGGCTTGATTTTGCAGTCCCCACTAGCATTTCTGCACAGCAAAAGTGAGATGGTCTTTCATTGGCTTGTGACCTGGTGCAGTTCTTCCTTCTTTTGTGATGTATGTTCATCTTGGCATCTTTTTCCAAGAGTTCAGTTTCATCACAATTATAAACTTGGTTTGGAACATACCCCTCACTTATCACAAATTTCTTGAACTCTTTCACAAACGTTTCTGCTGCTTCAGAGTTGGAACTTGTAGCCTCTCTGTGCATGACAACAGTTATGAATCCTGGTCCTTTTTTTAAAGTTTTCAAACCATCCCCTATGGCTTTAAAGTCCACCTTTTGATCACTAGTACCAGACATGCTATTCTCTAGATCACTGTCTAGAACCTTGGATTTTTCACAAATGATTGTTTCAGTTATCACATCACCAGCAAGCTGTTTTTCATTAATCCAAACTAAGAGAAGTTTTTCCATTTCTTCCATAGTTTTTGTTCTTCTAGAGCTTAGTATTGTAACTCATTTCACCACACCGACTGCTTTGATAGCTTATTTTTCAAAATCATAGAAATGAGTCAATTTTGGTATTCTGAACATAACAATGAGATCAGTCACACGTGTACCGCTTTCATGCTTAGCAATAAGATCTTTCTCAACTTCAATTATAGCTCTAACAGCTTTCTTCTTACTCTTATTGTTCTTGTTGCACTTTTTAGGTCCCATGGTGAATCACTACTTTTTGTTATATTAAAAAAAAAAAATGCAAAAATTGGCCCACAATTAGCAATAAAAATCACCCAAGATACAGCTTCATACAACAACTTAAGTAACAAAGTGTAGGGGTGGCCAGAAACATATGCATAAACCAAAGAGTAGAAGAGAGGTAACTATAGCAACGGCTTGGTCATATATTATGATGGGGTAGGAGTTTCTGCCTATACAATCTGTTAGACCAATTGCCCCGCACCACTCTTGAAGTATACCTTACACGAACAACCAGTGGGTGTTCGGATAAAGCTATGGGTCGTACAGTCGATACATCCCAAGCAAACAATGTGTTGGTGTTCGGATTCCAAGGCAAAATTTGCTTAATTTTTTTGTTCAGATTCCAAGTTCCAGTTTGGGGGAGTTTGGATTCCAAGGTATCACTGTATTTGTTTATCTTGACTCTTGCCTGAGGGAGAGGGAGAGGGTAAGGGTGAGGGCGAGGGGAGAGCAAGAGAGCGTTAGTTCCTGGGACACAGTGTTGTAAAGCACAATGAAATTATTCTTTAAATAATCAGGACATGTGAGCCAGTAAGACTGATGTACGTGTGGGGAAAATCTTGGATATCCGAATGTCTCCAGCAGGCCAGGCTGCACCCTCCCCATCTCCTCCAGGGCTCAGGATGGTGGAGTGTCATTTCATGATCAGCACATGCCCCAACAGTCACACAGTCTCATCCATCTAAACCTGAGAAACACCTCTTTTCTGCCAGACTCTGACTCTGAACTCAGAGGCAGGCTCTTGGCTGTAGTCACCTATGTCTTATTAAACATTAATATTCCCTGGGACATTTTAACCTCTGTTTCAAGTTATATTTCTCTTATTAACTTGCCATTAATTATCTAAACTTCCTGAACTCTGTTTTATACTACCTACCTTTTGGTTCTTATTTTCTGGTATAGGCAAATTTTCCATATTATTAAGTATCCCAGAAATATTGTTAATAACACCCACCTCTTGTCTCATTTCTATTTCTGACCCATTTTAGAGCTTGTCTTGCCACTGAGGGCTTTTCTGAGACACCAGATCTATCTTCTCTGCTGATATAAACACACCCAAACAATGTGATTTTAAACATGCAGTGCTGGCCAAACATTCTGCAAGTGGTCCTCCTTTGCTATCTTCAGAAGAAAACCAAACCAGTTCAGTAAACACTCCCTTACTCAGAAGAACCTGACTATGGTGCTGCCCACAGATGCTCCTCACACCTCTACCCAGTGCCCTAGATGGGCAGAAGTGCTGTCCAGTGGGGAACTGGCTTCAGGATCAGACAGACCTCTGGTTAATGATTAAACCTGAGCCTCAGTTTCCTTCTTTGTCCAGTCATACAGAAATACTTCACAGTGGTAGGGTGGGCATCTCCTGAGATAGCACTGTTAAAGCACCCAGCATGGAGCCTTGAATGGGTGGGCACCCAACAAATGGGAGTTTGTATTAGTCCATTTGGGAGGCTATAACAAAAATGCCATGGACTGGGTGACTTACAAAGCATAAGCATTCTTTCTGGAGGGTGAGAAGTGCAAGAGAAAGGCCCTGGTAGGTTCAGTGTTCAGTGAGGGCCCACATTGTGGTTCACAGACAGCATTTTGTCCCTGTATCCTCACAGCAGGAATAGTTCTGTATGAGGGTATTTGTCCCATCCTGAGAGCTGCAGCCTCATGATCTAATCACTTCCCAAAGGCCCCACATCCAAATACTGGAGGTTAGGATTTCAACAGATAAATCTGGGGACACATTAAGACCATAGCAGAGTTATCTGAAATGAATAAACAACAAATAGAGAAATTACTAATTTTGCTCAAAAGATCACTTTTTCTGCCCTGAGAAGATACTGGAAACAACTGTATTCCCTATGGGCTTCTCCTAGGCAGTGCACAATAGTGGGGTTCAAAAGGACCTGGGGCAGCCCCTAAGTGACCTCACTGGGAGGAAAACCCCATCTGCCTACCTCCCAGGCTCCACTATAAGGCTCAAACTATTGGAAATACATGGAAGCCTTGTGAAATTAATTTTTCCATAAAACGAGAAGCCTCTGTCCACTGCCTGTGTGGTCCTCCAGTATCATACATTTGTCAGCATATACTCTCGATATTCCATACAACTAACTTCAGGGGAGGACACTCTAGGTTTCCATTCTCATACATGCACTTTAGTTTTGCACAGAAAAGCAGTTTTCCTTGTATGAACAGCATGGCCTCCAAACCTGGGGCAACTAATAATCACGACCAGCACTTACAGAGCACTTACTACGAGCCAGTTGTACTTCTAAGCGCTTTAGGTACCTGAACTGATTTAATCCTGGCAATCGTTATTTCTGTTACCTATGAGGAAACTGAGACAGAGAGTGTAGATAAAAAGCGTTTAACCTGCCCAAAGTTAAACAGCTACTAAGTAGCAGAGCCGGGACCTGGACTGAACCTGTCTCACTTGAGTTCACTCTTAACCACTCAGAAAAAAGTGCTCCTATTTCCTGTTCTCCATGACACACTGGAAAATAAAGCAAAGTCACAGGGTTATTCATCTTGAATTACAGGCAAAGTTTACATAATCTTACTTGGATAAATCACATGTTCACATCTATTACGGGCTGAACTGTGTCTCACCCCAAAATTCATCTGAGCCCTAGTCTCCAGCACCTCAGGATGTGACTACATTGTCATTAGGGTGGGCCCTAATTCAATGTGACTGGTGTCCTTATAAGAAGAGGAGAGTTGGACCCTGACACGCATGGGCAGAGGAGAGGCCATGAGAAGGAACAGGGAGAAGTGTTCTTCCTCCAGTTCCTTTATTTTTACTAGTTTACATTTTCAGCAAACAAATCAACCTACAAACAGGGTTAATGTATTATCTGGATTTTTAAAAATCAAATATATAGGGAATTCTCTTTAAATAATCATCTCCACTTCATGACCAGTCCAGGAACAAATGATATCAAGTTTTAGTACATCCAGGGGACATATCACCAACTGGTCTCTAAGCCAGTGACAGAGACCTCAGGAGAAATGAACTCTGCTTCGATCCTGGACTTCACAGCCTCCAGAACTGTAAGGAATAGATTTCTGTGCCACCTTGGCCATGGTGTTTTGTTGTGGCAGCCTGGGCAGACTTAGGCAACATCAATACGAAATTCTCTGTGTGGTGCTCATACTCTTCTCAGCCTCCACCAAGTATGCCCAAG
This sequence comes from Craseonycteris thonglongyai, assembly GCA_004027555.1. NCBI lineage: Eukaryota > Metazoa > Chordata > Mammalia > Chiroptera > Craseonycteridae > Craseonycteris > Craseonycteris thonglongyai. The sequence goes on from PVKE010030368.1 coordinate 7,958, forward strand.
CCTGGGAAGCTTCCCGGATATGCATGGGTTCTCATGCCACACGCTCTGCTTTCCTCTGCAAGTCAGTTCCTCCCCGCACTCTCTCCTTAAGTGACAGCAGATCTTGAGGCTGCCTGCTCAACATGGCCCTGTGCCACCCTCCTTCCTGTGGCTTCTGCTCACACCCGTCTCTAAATAGTTATAGTCCCAATGAGGGCTCTCCCTTCAGGACCTCACCATGACTACCACCACCTTCACCCCTAAGCTTTACTCCAGAGGCTGAGCTCCAAACCCTGCAGGGCTGCTGGCGACAGGATGCCTGTGTCCTGTCCAGCTGTGTGGACTCCAGCAGCCTGGCTGCACCCCCGCCTGCAGTAATCGCAGCTGAGCCCCACCCACTTGGCCTGCTGCTGCTCCGCGTCCTCCCCACCTCCCCCATTCTTATCTTTTACTACCACCGGAAACATTACATTTATGCTTTCCTGCCCAAATCCAACCCATCCTTAAAATCCCACCTCACACCCTGTCTCTGTCCCGAAGCCTGTATGATTCCACTTATATGAGGTATAATAGACTAATTCACAGACAGAAAGTAGAATGGTGGTTGCCAGGGGCTGCAGGGAGAAGAAATGGGGAGTTGTTGTGTAATGGGTAGAGTTTCAGTTTTCCAAGATGAAATAGTTTTGGAGATCTGTTGTACAACAAGGTGAATATACTTAACACTGCTGAATTGTGCACTTACAAAAGGTCAAGAGGGTAAATTTTTATGCTGTGTTTTTTTTTTATCACAATTAAAACGGAGAATATTTTTAAAATGATGTAACTTGTAAGCTGTCATAGTAACTCAGGGTCATCATACTGATTAATTTTGGACTGTTCTACAGAAAGAGCTATGTAGTTTACTGCACAGAGGCAAATCCATCTTAAGCTTCCAGAGTTACTCTAGGGCCTGCTTTCCTGAATAAAAACCTGGGATTCTTTTAGAATTCAGCTGCTAAAGAAAAAAAAACAGAACTTGACATCTTTCACTATATTTTTGCTATTATCATTGGAGAATTAATTATAAGATTTTAAAGCCAAAAGAAACTTTCAAATTACACTTCAAAATTGAAGAAAGTGAAATCTAGACTCTATTAAAATGAAATGATTCACCTAAGTAATTATGAGACAAGCTGGAAAGAGAAACCATCTCCCAGCTCCCTCTACAGCTCTCTTGTACAATGGACTTAGCTCTCTAGAATTCCTCACCTCTGAACTGCACTGTTCAATAGGTGCCAGCAGGGGGCAGCAGACTTATTAGTCTGGTATTCTAAAGCCCCAGATTTAAGGCCCCAATACATTTCCATGTTCTCTTCCTCTAACACCCCCCCAATATATATGCATATTTATAAGACTCTATTAATATCAACTAGCATAAAGTTTAAAGAACATCCATAACCTTTTAAACAAAACAAACACTTGGGTCCAATGGAGGTAACATCCTTTCTAATCCTTCACGGTTTTTTAATTTCTATCCTAATTAATGTAAGTGTCAATTAATACGTTAGTTTTAAACCTAAAATGACTTAACCACAGAAACCCATCCATTTCTTTACATTTGAACCAAAATTTCCTAGTATCAGGCCTGTGAGGCTTCAAACCACAAGCAGTTAGTGCTCAATCTTCCTTTCTTTGTCAGGCTCAGTTTTTTGTTTTCCTAATGCCCCACATTACAAAGGAAGGCCTCTCACTACGTCGTAACCTCCAGCAACTTTTCAGAAGCTAAAGCAGAGGTTCTAGCCACAAAGTAAAACCTCTATGGATGCCACGGTTCCAATTAAATGACAGTAATTTTCACTGTTTTGAAATGTAATACAACCAACCAAAAGCTCAAACCATAGCAGCTAATGGGTGAGGCTTGAATTGAATGACAGGCCCTCCCTCAGGAATGACCTTGTGCACCTGAGAATTTTAGTTTCATCTAACATGAGCGTAAAGGGATGCTAACATTAGCAGTGACATTTTGGTAATGAATTCAGGAGTCAACTCCATACTTTCAAGCAATAGTGACCATGGTCCATAAATCATCCAAAGATAGGCAAAGGATCTTTATTTCACACACAAATTTCAAATGTTTTTCTTCTTCAATGTGCTTCAATAAAGAAAAAAGTATTCAGATGCATGCTTTTAATACTGTCTCAGACACCTAGGAGCAGGACATTTTAAAACTATGACTGTTCACTCCAGTTAAGACCTATTCAAAGAAATTATTCTCTGCTTATATCCATTTGCTCTCCTGTAACTAATTCACCAATTAATCTAATTGACCATAAAACTGATGGCAAAAGCAATTATGCACTATTGGTTACTAATGTCAAACCAGGATGAGATGCGCACAAGATACAGATAATGACTGAATTACTGCAAAATGCATCATGTAGTCAAATACCATTTTGTAATCCTTTGCCAAATATGATGTGCCAACTGGTGAGATTTAAGAAAGACTCCTATCTGTATAATATGCTGTTTTAATTTTTTTCCAATATAGAATATTTACCATACCTGTATTTAAATGTAGAGCATCATCAGAAAACCAGAAATATTTGTTTTATAACAGGTATATAAAATAAATTTAACTGAGTTAGTCAAGAATTATTTTTAAAAATTTCTAGTACCCAAAAAGCAAATCAGATAATTAAAATTAAAAATAACGTACCTATTAGTATGGCTCAAATGAAAAAAAACAAACTGACAATATCAAGTACTGACAAGAAAATGGAGCAACTAGAACTCTCATATATTGCTGGTAGGAATCCTAATGATGGAGTATAGTCAATTTATTAATAGAAAAGTATGGCAGTTTCTTATAAAGTTTTTTTTTCAAGATTTATTTTATTGTTTGAGAGGAGGAGAAGAGAGAGAGAGAGAGAGAGAGAGGTAGAGAGAGAGAGAGGTGGGGAGGGCCCAGAGCAGTCTCCATAATTGTACATCATTAGTTGTGACATAGTTTCATTCCACACAGGTGGGTGTGGGGCCGCACAAGGGCAGAACCAAACTGGGCGCCTCCTGCAAGGGAGGCAAGAACCTTCCCTGCCATCCTGGCAGTTACTCCGTACTTGCGCTGCAGTTCAGCATGTGGGTTTGCTGGGGCTGGGATTCAATCTCAGTACCTCACAGCTGCAAGGCAAGAGCTCAACCTGTAGAGCTATCCTGCATCTGCATGCCAGTTTCTTATAAAGTTAAACATATACTTACCATATGACCCAGCTATCCCACTCCTGGGGATCTCCCCTAGAAAGACGAATACTTTTGATAAAATAAAAATCCATAGATAAATGTTTATAGCAGCTCTATTCATAATCACTAGAAACTATAAAGAACTCAAATGTCCTTCAACAGTGACTGGATACACAAACTGTGATATGTCCATGAGATGGAATACTATTCAGCAATCAGGATATACAAATGGATGAACCTCAAAGACATTGTCTGAGTGAAAGAAACCAGACTCAAAGTTTCCATACTATAAAATTTCATTTATGTGACATTCTGAAAAAGGCAAAATTTGCAAAGATGGAGACCAGGTCAGGATTGTCAAGGATTATTTATGCATAGGGTGGAGGTCTGACTACAAGGAGAGAGGATGAGGGAGAGAGCTTGTTTTGTTTTCTGGGTTTTTTGGTGATGGAATGAACTGATCTGTATCAGGACTGTGATGATGGTTACATGAATCAATTTTAAAACTCACAGAATTATACAACAAAGGTCAATTTTACTTTATATAAATTCAAATAAATTAAAAAATGAGAGCACATGCAATTACTCTAAAATAATTTAAAAATAAAAGAAAGGTAAGAATAAGAACTCTGAATTAAGCTGATGCCTGGCATACATCAATTATTACTAAAAGACACTTAAGAGATATATAAACCAAATACAATAAATAGGCTTTGCTTTGATCCTGATTTGAATAAACCATAGATTTTTTTTAGGCAACTGGGGAAATGTGAATACAGGATTAGATGATATTAGGAATATTTTTTTCATTGTTAGGTATGATTTTAGTTACATAAAAACTAAACTTTTAAGCAAAATTTATACTAAAAGTATTTAGGGGGTAGAATGATATGATTTCTGGTATTTGATTCAATATTCTTCAAAGGCAAGCAAGCAAACAAAAACTGGAAAATAAAAAAAGGGGCATATGGAAGAAGTATGGCAAAGCCAGAAGGGTGTTTGGATTTCTAATGCTGTGTCAGTACAAAGGTTCACTATACTCTAATTTTCAGAATGGTTGCAAATGTTTATAATGAAATGCTGAGAGAAAAGAAAATCAGTCATTTAGTCTTCATAAATACTCCCAAGATGCCATCTAGCAGTTTCTTTTTCATTTATAAGATAAATTAATTTCTCCTCATGGTTTTCATTAGGCTTTTATAATCTGCAACTAACTTTACAGAAAACCAAATCAGAAGTAATTCAAAGCAGGCGGTTGTGATTCTACTCAAAAGTAATGGCTTAAAGAATGCTTTTCAAACCTCTTTTAATGCTCATAGATGAAAAATATCATGAGATACAAAAATATTAATAATGTCCATTCATTTATTTGCTGCATACTCCAAAGGACAAATAACAGCAGGAAAGATTAACACTCAAAAAGTTTAAAAGCAGATGTGGTAACCTGAACAAATGGACAAGAACACAGCATAATGAGAAGTAGCTCTCTAATTTAGTCTCCCTCGTTCTAATTTACTCTGGGGTAACTCAAAATGTCAGAGTTCTATAAAAACACTCCCAACTGATTGGAAATGAGCTCTTTCTGAAGGCTGCCTATGACGTAGAAGGCACCTTTGGGCAATCAGAATGAGGAAGACCCGCTTCCCATCTAATCAGCATTAGGTGAGAAAATATTAAATGTTTTACTGTGAATTTTGTTTAAAATAGTCCAATAGTGTTTAAGGCTAGAGTGCAAAAACAACTTATAATGCAAAAATAATGCAAAAAACTAAAAGGCAAAATACCCACAGTAGCAAAAACCTACCAGGATGCAAAGGCAGGTGTGACCTAAGGGGAAGATGGGGGCATAGAAGTGAATCAAAAGTTTTTGACAGCCCATAAGTCAAACTCTAAAGAACCGGGACATTTCACGCATGGAACCAATGTCTCCTGTCACTGAGCAGCCTCTCTTACCAATGCTGAGGAAGTGGGGGGCCCAAGAGTCGAGAGCAGCGTCTAGAGTCACAGTCTCAGCGAGGAAGAGCAGTGGAAGCAGGCTCTGAGGACTATCAGCACTTGGTCAGAATGCACCTGACTGCCCCTAAACGTCTAGAGAGCTGCCCTGCTCCTGCAGCAGCTACTACATTACAGGTGAAGCGACTAAATAAAGCTCACCCCCTCCCCAAAGATGGCCATGTCCTGATCCCCAGAACATGTGAACTCATTAGCTTGCATGGCACAAGGGGCTTTTTCAGATGTGATTAAAGTTAAGGGCCTTGAGATGCAGAAATCATCCTGGATTATCCAATTAGGCCCAATTTAACCACATGAGTTCTTAAAAGTGGAGAAGCTTTCCTGGCTTGAGGCAGCGAGTGAGCTGTGACCAGGTTGGAAGGGTCAAAGGGATGCAATGTGCCTGTCTTTCAAGGTAGAGGGAAGGGGTCAATGAGCCAAGGAATCCGGATAGAAAACAGATTTTCCTCTAGGGGCTGCAGGCAGGGAAACAGCCCTGCTGATGCCTTGATTTCAGCCCAGTGAGGTCCAGCAGCCCTAGGAAATGAACACATAACCAAACACGCTCGTCCCAGTTGCTAGGCCTTTGCCTGTGCCCTTTCTCCATTGCCCCCTTCCCCTCTCAGTTCACCAAAGGCACTTTCATTGAATTAAAAGATGTGATCTTCCACGTCTCTCACATCTCTAGACCCTCCTTAACCAGCCAGAGCAAGATCGTGACCCCTACTCTATACATTCTCCTAGCACCTCTGAACCTCTCCGTGCTAGACTTTGCTCATTTGTGATTATTCTCTTTAGAGTTTATATTTATTGAACATGTACTAAGTGCCAAGCATCATGCAAAGAATTTTTCATGGGTTTTCTCATTCAATCCATCCAACAACCTTACCAGCTGGACATTATTGTTATGCCCATTTTTTTTTAATCAAAAAGTTCAAAATCACCTCTAATAAATGGCAGAGCCAGGATTTGAAGCCAGGCAGTCTGACCCAGCAGTTGGTCCCATTAACCATGACAATATTTATCTCCTAAATGAGAAATTTAAGTTCCAAGACCTTGTACATTTATTAACACAATAAAGCCGCGATTTAGCACAGAGACAACAGTTGCTGAATATGAATAAAAGAATCAAAGATAGTCCCTCCACTATTCTTTTTTATTTTATTTTTTATTGTTTTTGACAGAAAGAGAGATACAGAGACAGAGAGAGAACGTTCAGCACATGGGTCTGCAAGGGCCAGGGCCAGGATTCGATCCTAGGTCCCCGGCGCTGCAAAGTGAGCGCTTAACCCACTGAGCCATCCCGGCTTCCCCACTATTCTTTTTTAAAGACAACTTTTTATTGTGAGAAATCAAATATACACAAAAATAGAGTAATGATATAATGATCCTTCACATAACCATTCCCAACTTCAAAACTTATCAATATAGGGTCTATCTTAATGCCAATATTTAATCAATTTAATATTATCTGGTAGAAACAGCTACCTTCAATATTACTCTTTTTCAGAATCAGATGTTCTTATCTCTCATCACATGTTCATTTATCTGTGTTACTACAAACTTTTAAAAAATATTGAAATGGCAGGTCTTTCTAGGCAAAACACAAAGCAAGGAAATTGTAATGGGGAGACGGATATTTTCCCCTATGTGAAATTTAAATTTTCTGCAGAGGATAAATACCGTAAACAGAGTAAAAGAAAAATGGGGAAAATTGTTCTAACACACGATATGACAAATGATTAGCATCCTCAGTTTATAAAGAATTCTTACAAATCAGTAAGAAAAAGACCAACCCAATGGCATGTTGTCTGGAAAAATGGGTGTAAGAATGAACAGCTTTACCTACTGTTCTTAAGTAACAAAAAGACAAGGACTTCCACCTGATAGTATTCGTCAATATACTTTCTCTGGGGCTCTAGAATTTAGAAGCGACAAATACTTTAGAACAGAGGGCAGAAAACCAATTCTCAACTATAAACGCTTATTTCTTCAAAACTATGTGGCCCTGGAATCCAGCACCATAGTAAATCTAAGAGTCTGAAAAGCTTTTGACTTCAGAATCCTTCCAAACAAGACACCAGGATAAGTACTCCCACCACACAGCACAAGTGGAGACCAGGAATCCAGTTTTCATTCCTGCGAGGGGTTGAGATGGGGAGGAAGGTGAGTGGAGAAAGTTGAATGTTTAAGTGACAAGAGGCTTAAAAACAAAACCAGATCACTCAGCCCCCAATGGAAGGTATCTCAGGCCTTGGGTGTGGGCCCCAAGGAAAGAAGGTGCTTCCACTGATGGCAAAATGTGGTCCACCAGCCTCTGGGAACTCAGGATGCCTTGAAGAGAGTCAAATTCCCACTGACCTATCAAAGGGGTTCAAAGTTCTCAACCTCCTTGAGAAATAGCAGCTAGCTATATCCTTTCCTTCAAGTAAGGAAAATAAAATGAGAAAGAAAAAAGTGTATTCTCAGCCATCACACAGAGACAACTTTAGAAAAAATGAGATTACTAGATGAGGCTTTCCCAGTCTTTTAAAATCATAAATGTATGAGGGCTGTCCAGAAAGTATCCAGCCATGTAACTGTTCTCATTATATTGACAATGGCTGGATTTTTTTCTGGATAGCCCTCATATATTAAAAAAAATTCAAACCACAACTAATGTATACTTGCCCCAACTGGTAAACCTGAACCTAATTAAGCCTTCAGCAATCTAACTTCCAGCCAGCAAAAAATACAGGGGATAGAGGAGCAAGTTAAACCACACTATACAAAGAGCTGAATAAATCCAGAAGTCAAGGCAACCAAGTGACATCAATAAATCAGCGGCATTAAAGAAACCCACAGAGACTGCTTTGGATAACCGTCTCAGCAAACTATGGCCCTTGAGTAAGCTCAGCCCACCAGTGGAGTTTAAAAAACTTCGAAAACAAAATTTTATTGCAACACAGCCACACTGGTTCATTTATGTATCGTTTATGGCTACCTTTTGCAGGCTAAGGCAACTGAGTAGTTGCAACAGGCCGCATGGCCTGCAAAACCTGAGAGTTAATGTTGGGTGGGCCCTTTTCAGAAAGTTTGTCAGACTCCTATTCAACATGAAAAGACAGTGTTTGGCCCGTGTTTGGACTCCAATTCACATAAACCAACAGAGAGTAAGTGTAATTCTGAGGCAATCAAGAAAATTTGACTGTGGATTGGGTTTTAGAAAACATCAAGCAATCATTGTCAAGTTGATTCAGAGGTTACAGTGGTATTATGGTTATACAAGAAAATGCCCTTTTTTCTTTTTTTGGAGGTGCCTATTTAGGGATAAAATATCACGTTGTCTGAAATTTATAGAGCTCAACAACAACAAAAAGCAGCAAATATGGTCAATAAAAGCTACTTTTAACAAATGGTTAAATCTACTTAGTGGATCTATGAAAGTTCATTGTAGTACTTTCTCAGCTTTTATGCTCACTTTAATTAAAAGCAAAAGAACATTGATCAAAAAGTTGAGTTTATTGCCAGACAGCCTTTCTCTCCAGGCACACCTCCCACCTCACCCCCTCCTTACATGAAGTCCAGCCTCAGCATACCATTTGCTTTCATATCTCTGAACATAGTTACATTTTAAACTTATCTTTGCTCATGGTGTCTGCCACCAAGCATGCCCGATGCACTCCTCTGCCTATAAAAATTCTACTCTGTGCTCAAGGTCCAGTGCAAATGTATCTTCCCTAAGTCCCCCGGCGAGATTTCCTCCCTGCGCTCCAACAGCACACTGGCCCTTTGGCATTCATTGCATTCTTCTTAACATTTGAGCTATTTACCATGTCTGTTACCTCATCATGCCATACAAACCTTGAGACTTCTAGTCTTCTCTGCAAACGCACTGGAGGCATATAACACCACTTACACGGAGGAAGCTTGACCTGTGCAGCTCTGAGGTCCAACCTAAATAAGGCTTTCTTGCCCTGAGCAGTTTCTCTGACGAGAACAAGACCTTCAATTAATGAATGCGTTCCTGTTAAGCAAGATACTGGTCATGTTTAACCAATGCTCTCTCAATAGAATCTCTAATAGCTAAGATTTACCCCTGACTTAAGACTATTCTAGAGAAGACTGCTAAGATTGTTTGATTTTGTCCTCTTCTCAACACTTTTCCTGGGGACCTGTCCAACCCCTGCAAACACTGAGGCCTGCCTGCATTTCCCTGCCAGCCTGCAGGAGTGCCCTACACCCTCATAAAAGCCCTGGCTAACCATGGGTGCAAAGCCATTCAATGGCTTCAGTTGGGGGTCACTGGGTGCAAAGCTGTTCAACAACTCCACTTGGAGTCATTGGGTGCAAAGCCATTCAATGACTTCACTTGGAGTCATTGGGTGCAAAGCTGTTCAATGACTCCACTTGGAGTCAGCTGACACAGGCTGGAACTTGCAAAAGCTCTTCCTAGATAAAGTAAAGAGGAAAATGAGCAGGTAATCTTAAAACTTAAACAGTACCTGTTCCCATCCCTGCTCTAGTCTACTTCCTGCTAACAATGATCTAAGGCCAGCATGAATAACCACCCTCTGAACCAGTGTTAGTATTAGAACCTTCACGAGCAAGGTTAACTGGTCCAAAATATTTCCGAACAAAAATCCAACCAATTAGAATATTTAACTGCAAACTCAGCTTTTGAAATACAAATGGTGTCTACCAGGTAGTCTACTTAGGAGCTTCCAGTTTCCCATGGCAGTCAGTTCAGGAAAAAGCATTTGGGAAAATGAGGGCAAACTGCAGGAGCTCTTCATATTACCATTTCAATAAAGTGAATGAGACTAGGCTAGGGAGTAGAGTCTTCAATTATAGGGACAAGTATATAGAACAGGTGTGTTTAAGGCCTACACTTCATATAGTGAATCCAACTAATTAAGAGATACAATTTAGTTTTTAATACATGATTTCTCCCTGGAGCATTTTGCAAAATGAATAACCGGCTTTTAAGAAATGGCTACAGGGGAAGCCGGGATGGCTCAGTGGGTTAAGCACTCACTTTGCAGCCCTGGGGACCGAGGATCGAATCCCGGCCATAGCCCATGTGGACCCATATGCTGAACTAGGGAGTGCCCCCAGTTCAGTTCTCACCGGGGTGAGACCCGGGCCCAGTTCCTGCCCTGTGCAGCCCCATGCTCACCTGTGGAATGAAACTATGTGGAAAAAGGAATGATGTGCAACTATGGAGACTGTGCTTGGGCCCTCCCCCTTCTCTCTGTCTGTCAAAAAATAAAAATAAATCTTAAAAAAGAAATGGCTACAATTCTCATGAATTTTATCAGTTCACTATTTACAAAGCAAGCTTGGTGTGTTCAAAAAAATCTTTGCACCTATCTAGAGTCGCCAGTGCGATTGTGGTGGTAACCTTTGGCCAACAAAGTGAAACAGCAATATAACCGTATTCTGTCATCAAGGCAGTAAGAGAAATTGTTCCAGAATTTCAGATGTATCACTAACGGCTCCAAAGAACACTAAGCTCATAAACTGAAAAACGCCAGAAGTTTTTAGATGTTTTTAAATTTCTTTTGGTAGTTTCTGTTCACCCCACAAACAGGAATCTCTAAAATTAAAGACAATTCTGAAAAGTGTTACAGGTAAGCCTCAGTCCTCTGAGAAACCCTTTTAAAATTACTTTCTGAGCCGTCTCCCCTTCCCCCCCAATGGAACAGCGGCGTCTACAGTGAAGGCAGCCCCTAGCTCTGCCCTGGCCCGTTCACGGGGGCGTCTGCTTGGTGCTGCGTGGAGCCAACCTGTGCCCGCACGTAACGGCCCGGTGTCCCGGCCGCTCCCGGCTGGCTCCGCCGGTCGCCGGCGTCCCCTTGGCGGCCCGGGCTCTGCCCCTCCGGCCTCCCGTCTCCCCTAACCCCGCAAAGGCCCCGAACCCGCGGGCCCGGCCTCAGCCCCTGGCACTGCCACGCGCTGGCAGAGCCGGCCCGAGTCCTTGGGGAAAGGCGGGGACGGGGGCAGGGGCAGCGCCCGGTCCCCGGTCCGGCCCGTGCCCAATGCTTCACCTGCTCCAGAGCGCGGCGCCGTCGGGGAGAGCGGGCCGCCGTGGCCGAGCGGAAATCACGCGCAGACTGGCGCCGCGACCCCGGAGGCCGCCCCGCGCGGCGCCCCCTGGAGGCAGGACGCGGTACCAGCCCGCTCCGCCCGCGCAGGTGTCTGCCTGGCGCCAGGGCCACCCACACACCTGGGGCACCCCGCGGCAGGCACGTAAGCTTTTAACACTTCCCAACTGAGCGCTCGTGGCCAGGCTTGATTTGATGTTGGAACCAGAGACATCTGGACACACTTCACAGGTACACACACACACACACACACACACACACACACACACACACACACACACCCCATTGTTGGAACCAGAGACACTGGGGACACACTTCTCAGGTACACACACACACACACACACACTGTTGGAACAAGAGACACTGGGGACACACTTCTCAGGTACACACACACACACACACACACCATTGTTGGAACCAGAGACACTGGGGACACACTTCTC
>PVKE010030369.1:0-19672 GCA_004027555.1 Craseonycteris thonglongyai
AGAGAGAGAGAGAGAGAGAGAGAGAGAGAGAGAGAGAGAGAGAGAATTGAACTGGGGGGAGCTCCCAGTTCAGCATATGGTTCCGCACGGGCCGGGGCCAAGATTCGATCCCCGGTCCCCGGCTCTGCAAAGTGAGCGCTTAACCCACTGAGCCATCCCGGCTTCCCCAAAACTAAATCTTAAAAAAAAAAAAAGACGACAGATAAATGCAATGGAGTATTACAGATGCTACACTAGAGTTATATACATGGGCACACAGGAAAGAATGGTCAATTTCAATTGGAGTAGTAATGAAGGAAATCAGTTAGAGTTGATGACTCTGAAACAAGGTATCCAACAGGATGGAAAGAAAAAGTGACAGCAGCATGTAGAGTAGTAGGTTACCTCATGTATGCTACATAATGCCTCTAAGGTTCAGTTTCTTTCTCCGTAAATTGGGAATAATATAACTTTCTTCATATGGTAGTTATAAAGTTTGAGAATATATATGAGGTCTGACAATTAAGTCTGTGAACTTGCTATTGTGCGCTTATGTTGGCAGCACTGTACAGACTACTCAGTACGGTTTCATAACCTTGATTTATCAGTGTCTCACAGCTGCGTTCATGTCAATGTGTGGCAGTATCTTGCTGAGTGGCATTCATTATTATTGTTGCGTGTTTTTGTGTGCCATCGCAAGGAAGTCGGGGTTTGAATTAGAGCAAAAAACGAACATTAAATTTCTTGTTAAACTTGGCAAGAGTGGAAGTGAAATTGGCGACATGTTAGTCCAAGTTTATGGGGATAATGTCATGAAGAAAATGGCAGTGTACAAATGGAGTAAACGTTTTTCTGAGGAGAGAAAGCATCACTAATAATGAGAGGTCAGTGCAGCCAGTAACCAGCAGAACTGACAAAAACATTGCAAATATTCGACTGTGAGAAGTATAGCCGACCAAGTAAACATTGATAAACAGGAAAATTCTTGCTGAAAATCTTTGCATTCGAAAGGTTGTGCAAAAATGGTTCTGAAGGAGCTCACCAATGAACAAAAACAAAGGAGAGTTGAAGTTTGCTAAGACTTTTTTGAAAGGCAAGATGATGTTTTGGTCCGCATTATCACTGGTGATGAAATATGGATCTACTTGGGAAAGCTGTGATGGCTTTACAGGTTAAGCGCTCGCTTTGAAGCCCTGGGGACTGAGGATCGAATCCCGGCCCCGGCCCACGCAGACCCATATGCTGAACTGGGGTGTGCCCACAGTTCAGTTCTTGCCAGGGCCTATGCAGGAGGCTCCTGGCCCAGTTCCTGCCCTGCACAGCTCCATGCCCACCTGTTGAGTCCTATGGAGTGAGACTATATGGAAAACTAATGTCAACTATGGAGACTGCTCTGGGCCCTCCCCCTTCTCTCTGTCTCTCTCTATCAAAAATCAGTAAAATAAATCTTTAAAAAAAAAAAGAAAAGAAATATGGGTCTACCAATACCACCCTGAAACAAAGCATCAATGGAAGTCAGCCAATTCTCCACAACCAAAAATGTTCCATTAGTCCAAAAAAAGAGTCAAAATGATGTTAACCTTTTTTGATATCAATTTACAACAACTGGACAGTCAACCAAGCTGACTATTTGGAAATGCTGGAAAGGCTGAGTGAAAAAGTTGAACGAAAACAACCTGAACTTTTTGTCAACTCATGGCTCTTGCATCATGACAATGCACCAGTTCAAGTGGCACTGTCTGTGAGGGAGTTTTTAGCCAGTGAACAGACAACTGTATTGGAACACCCTCCTTACTCACCTGATCTGCCCCCAATGACTTCTTTCTTTACAAGAAGATAAAGGAACTATTGAAAGGAAGACATTTTGAAGACATTCAGGACATTAAGAGAAAAACGACAACTCTGATGGCTATTCCAGAAAGAGTTCCAAAATTGCTTTGAAGAGTGAACTAGGTGCTGGTGTATAGCTTCCCAAGGGGAGTACTTCAAAGGTGACTGTAGTGATATTCAGCAATGAGGTTTGTATTAATAGCACTTTTCCCCTAGGATGAGTTTACAAACTTAATTGTCAGGCCTCGTAGGTAAGCATTTAGCTCAGTGGACAAGAAGCACTCAGAATATAGTAGTTATTATGATGATTCCAAAAGCCAAAGGAGTGCAAGCAAATATATATATATATATATATATATATATATATATCTTGATATGTTCAGAGAACTATAGCAACTTGGTATTGCTGGAATATAAAAAGCAAATAAAGTTGGGTACAGCAAGGATAATGTTGGGAAAATATACAGAACCCAAATACTAAATAACCTCGTATCCCATACGAGGGTTAATTTGGATTACCGATACCCTTTATCTAAGGAATGAGAAGGCTTTTTGCCAAAGTAGTGTATAATTGAACTGGTATTAGAGAATTTACTCTAACTTGATAGGGAAAAAATTAGAGGTATAATCGTGGAGGTCAATAGAGCCAAGAATTACTGCAATAAGTGCAGGTGAAAAACAATCGTTTGATTTATAACAGAAGTAAGGATACAGAGAAAGGGACACATAAACAAGATGTTAAGAATGAGCATATAGGACTTAATGCCTGATTAGATGTGTGTGGTGAGAAGGAGCAACAATGTGAGCTCCAAGGTTTCTTGGTGACAAATGACTAGCTTTAGGACAATGCAATTTACAAATGGGGGGGGGGGGGCTAATGAGTTGTTTTAAAACTGGTGAGCCTGAAATGTTTATGGAATACCGGTATACATACAGCAGGCAGTTAGAAGGTCTCTTAGCAGACTGCTAGAAGAAGTGAGACAGGGAAGCCACATGGATATCTAAAGAAGGCTGAGAGAGTGAACTGCAATGTCAAAGGCCCTGAACCAGGACATGCCTAAGGAGTGTATAGAACATAATGAAGCAGTTGTGGTTTTGCTCAAATATGAGCACAAGGCAATCTTATGCGGATGGACTTTGTAGCCTTTCATGTAAAATCATTGTCCCTTTAAACCTGCCTTTTAAATTCTTTCAAACTACTGAAGACACCCAAATATCAAACTTTACAGTGATTAACAAAGGGCAATGACACATACATTAGTTTAGGATCTTGGATTGTCACAAGACCATAAGAAAATTAAATGAGGTGCTACAATTAAAGTGTACCATGCCTAGAACACTCAAATATAATTTGTTAGTATCTGTAAGAAGTTTAAAAAGGCAAATACAGTTAGAATAAATGATTTATCTTGTTCTTACATTCCCTGAAATGTTTAGTTCCTGAAAAAGACTAATGTGTTTAAAGGGCAGTGGCCACATTTTTTTATGTGTAATTCCAAAGCCTAGCACAAAGCTTAGCAAACAGTAGGCTCCAGCCTAGATAAATTACTGTGGAAGAAATAAATTCAACTCTACAATACCAATCAGAATTCTCAAACAGACTGCCAAGGACTCTAATCTCTGAAAGTAGTAATTTTATTATGCAAGAAGTGAGTTTATGAAGAGGAGGCCCTGCACCAAACTAAACTGATTTTTGTGGAGAATCAGTGAATAATTTAACAGATTAGCAACATGGAGATCATATACAATAGTAAGTACCTTTGATACTGAGTTATATTATTCTAAATTTGGTTGCGTGTGTGTGTGTGTGTTTTTTACAGGTCTAATCCATGTACCTGACTTAAGGATATACTTAAACAGTTGTCTCTCCAAATTAAAAGAAAAACTTTCCTTTGTTAACCTGTCAATGAAATCCAAAGTAAAACAGGTACCAAATATAGTACAAACTCTCACTATTCAGAGAATTAAAATAACTAATAATTTAACATAATTGGGACCAGCTGAGCAGTGACACACAAGATTTGTTTTTGCAATTTAATCATACAGGTGATAACACTGGCTTAGGTGTCAAGCAAACTGTATGTTACTTAAATATTGAATTCACACCTGTTAGAAGATATCAGATGCAAAAACTCTAACTGCTATGTTTTATATGTTTATTCCACTTACCCATTTGTTTATTATTCTAGAAAAAGAAATTGTCCATAGTCTTCTTGCAGAGACTATAGTCCATATCAGATGCATTCAGATTGCAACTATCCAAGCCAACCATCCCCTGCTTCACTTCTACCTCCTCTCAAACATATATCCAGGCTTTGTCAGGGATGGGATGCATGAAAAAAAAAAAACACAATACTAATAATATGACAATTTACTCTTCTGGCCAACGCAGGTTTAAATCACATGAGTTCCCCTCCCATCCACCTTCAGCATATATGAAAGCAGTAGAAATTTTAAGAGCTCAAATATTATTACTGGGGGTGAAGGGAGGATCTTTTGTGTGGGGCAACAAATTCTGCAGCATATTAAACACCCCCATTAAAATCTCTCCTGATAACCAGATCAAGAGAGTAGGAATATATCCAGTAACCCAAAATAGTCAAAACAATCTTGAAAATGAACAAAACTGGAGGACTTACACTTCCCAATTTCAAAACTTACTCTAAAAAGCTATAATATCAAGAAAGTATGGAACTAGCATAAGAAGATATGTAAATGAACAGAACATAGAATAGAATAGAATCAGGGGAAAATCGGGATGGCTCAGTGGGTTGAGCTCTCACTTTGCAGTGCCGGGGACCGAGGATCGAATCCCAGCCCTGGCCCGTGTAGACCCATGTGCTGAACTGGGGAGTTTCCCCGGTTCAGTTCTCTCTCTGTCTCTGTATCTCTCTCTCTCTGTGTCAAAAACAATAAAATAAAAAAATAAATAAACAAACAAATAAATAAATAAAAAAGAATAGAATAGAATCTGAGTACACCCTCCAGAAATAAGCCCTCACATTTACAGTAAATTGATTTTTGACAAGGGTGCCAAGACAATTCAATGGAGAAAGAAATAAGTCTTTTCAACAAATGGTGTTGGTAGGGGAAGCCGGGATGGCTGAGTGGGTTAGGCGCTCACTTTGCAGTGCTGGGGACCGAGGATCGAATCCTGGCCCCGGCCCGTGCGGACCCATGTGCTGAACTGGGAGCTCCCCCAGTTCAGTTCTCTCTCTGTCTCTGTATCTCTCTCTCTCTCTGTTAACAAACAATTAAAAATAAATAAATATTTTAAAAAAATTAAAAAAACAAAACAAAAAAAACAAATGGTGTTGGAACAACTGGATAGCCACATTCAAAAGAATTAAGATGGACCTCTACTTCACATCTTATATAAAAATTATCTCAAAACAGATCAAAGACTTAAATGTAAGAGCTAAAACGATAAAACTCTTAAAACAGGCATAAAATCCTCATAACCTTGAATTATGCAACAGTTTCTTAGACATGACCAACACCAAAGCACAAGCAACAAAAGAAAAAATATACAAAAAATAAGCTTCAACAAGATTTAAAAATTTTAATGACACAATCAAGAAGGGAAAGACTTCTAATGTAATGGAAGAAAATATATGCAAATCATGTATCTCAGGGACTCATATCCAGAACATGTAGTATTTTTTCTAAAACACACATACACAATAAATAACCCAATCGAAACATGAGAAAAAGATTTGAGTAGATATTTCTCTAAAGAAATATAAATGGCCAACAAGAACATAAAAAGATGCTCAACTTCATTAGTTACCAGGGAAATGCAAATCAAAACCACAGTGAGATACCACGTCATACCCACTAAGATGGCTATAATAAAAAAAACAAAAAATAAATGTTAGCAAAGATGTGGAGAAGTTGGAACACTCATACATTGCTAGTGGAATGTAAAATGTTGCAGCTGCTATGGAAAACTGTTTGGTAGTTTCTCAGAAAGTTAAACAGAGTTATCATATGACAAAGCAATTCTAGTCCTAGGTATATACACAAGAGAACTGAAAAGATGTTCACGCAAAACCTGTACACAATTTTTCATAGTATTATTACTCATAATAACCAAAACATCAACCAACAACCAATCAACAAAATGTGGTATATTCACAAAAGAGTACTATTTCAATGACAAAACAAACCTCAAAAACAATATGCTAAGTAAAAAGAACAAGGCACAAAAGACTATATACTGTATGATTCCATTTAATGAAATGCCCACAAGAGGCAAATCTAGAGATAAAGTAGATAAGCGCTTATCAGGGGCTGCAGGGAGGGGGAATGGGAAATGACTGCGAATAGGTATAAGATTTTGGGGTGATAAAAATGTTCTAAATAGATAGTGGCTTGGGAAGCTGGGATGGTTCTGCGGGTAAAGCGCTTGCTTTGCAGCCCTGGGGACTGAGGATCAAATCCCTGCCCCAGCCCATACAGATCCATATACTGAACTAGGGTGTGCTTCCCATGCAGGAGGCTGCCAGTTAGGCTCTCACCCCCTGGCTCGAGGGGGCGTACCTCCCATGTGGGAGGCCCCCAGCCCCGTTTCTGCCCTACGCAGCCCCCGCCCATCTATGTGGCGCAAAACCATGTCGGAAATTGATGATGTACGGCCATGGAGACTACTTTGGGCCCTTCCCTTTCTGTCCTCTCTGTCAAAAAATCAATAAATCTTTAAAAAAATAAGAATAAAAAAATAAAATAGATAGTGGTGAGGTTTGCACAGCTTTGTCAGTACATTACAAACCACTGAATTGTACACTTTAAAGAGTAGATTCTATGTGTGAATTATATTTTTTAAATTTGGGGAATTTGAATTTGAAAACTACTTCAGAAACTTGTTAAATTTCCAATTTTGATAAATGCATTGTGGTTATGTAAGAAAATGTCTTTGTTGTTAGGGGACGTACATTGAAAAATTTAAGGGTTAAAGAGGCATGATATATGCAACCTACTTTGAAATGGTTCAAAAATAAATTATTTGTTAATGAGAAAAAGACAAAATGTACATTAACTGGTGAATCAGAAAAGGGTATATGGGAGGAGTTCCTTGTACTATTCTTGCAACTTTCCATTAAGTTTGAAATTATATAATATCAATATAAAAAGCAACAAAGAATGTATCTAGTATAAATGCACTATTATTACCCCTTTTGCAATTTGCTCTTTGATAATAAGTTTCATTTGTTACTAAATTTAGCAATTGTACAATTTTTAAGACAAAAATAAAAATGTAGGGGAAGCCAGGTTGGCTCAGTGAGTTGAGCGCTTGCTTTGCAGCCCCGGGGACTAAGGATTGAATCCCGGCCCTGGCACACGCAGACCCATATACTGAACAGGGGTGTGCTTCCCATGCAGCAGCCCCTCCCTGAGACCTGTGTGGAAAGAAACCATGTCAAAAACTAGTGATGTACAACCATGGAGACTGCTCTGGGACCTCCCCCTTCTCTGTCTCTCTCTGTCTCTGTCAAAAACAATAAAATAAATCTTTAAAAAATATAAAATAAAAATGTAGAGATATAGCAGAAAAATAAGTAATACTTAGAGGAAAAAATCAATTAGAAGTTGGTAAGAGCTAACAGTCCTTTCAAAGTGTACTCTTTGAGATATCAACTGACATGGTCAAACTTTTACCTTCTGATTCAGATTTCATAAAATGCCTATGTGAAAACTTTTTCAATCCTACATCATTAGAGAAAATACTATATAGGTTTAGTTAATATCCAGGCTTAATTATAAATACAATATTGAGATAATTCTTCCAAAACTCAGCACATCTCTAATCATATAAAGGATAAAAATTATTCTTCCTAGCATGTAATCAATATATGAAGCATCATGATCAATCACAAATGTCAGTATGAGGACAAATTGGGAAAAAATAACATGGAATAACAGTATTCACATTAACTGGGTTCAATGGCTTCAAGGAGGACATCAATGAGTGCTCATTCTCTCCCTGCTTTTTAATATTTTGTCAAACTTAAACTTTTTGATTTGCTAATATGTATTGTGATGAAGTAGTTACATAAGGTTTGTAATTAAACTTGTTCTCACCCAAAGGATTCTACAGATTTATTGCAATCCTTATCAAAAGCCCAACAGCATTTTTTTTACAGAAATAGAGCCATCCTAAAATTCATGTGGAATCTCATGGGATAGCCAAAAACAATCTTGAAAAAGAACAAAGTTGGAGGACTAACACTTCCTAATTTCAAAACTTACTACAAAAGCTACAGTAATCCTTATTGGCATAAAGACAGACAAATAAATTAATGGAACAGAACAGAGAGCCCAGAAATAAACCCTCCCATATATGGTCAAGTAATTTTCAACAAGGATGCCAAACCACTCAACGGGGAAAAAGACAGTCTTTTCAACAAACAATGCTGGAAAAACTGGATATCCACATACAAAAGAATGAAGTTGGACTCTGACTTTACATTATATACAAAAATTAACTCAAAATGGATCAAAGAGCTAAATGTAAGAGTGAAAACAGCAAAATTCTTAGAAAAAAATATTGGAAAAAAATCTTCATAACACTGGATTTGGCAATGACTTTATGGATATGACACCAAAAATACAAACAAAAGAAAAAATAGATAAATTAAATATCAAACTTAAAAACTCAAGAAAGGACACTTTCAAGAGAGTGATAAGGCACCTATGGAATGGGAGAAAATATGTACAAATTATGTATCTGATAAGGGATTAATATCCAGAATATACAAAAAACTCCTACAATCAAGCAGTGAAAAACAATACAATTAAAAATGGACAAAAGGGGAAGCCGGGGTGGCTCAGAGGGTTGAGTGCTCGTCTTGCAACCCTGGAGACCAAGGATCGAATCCCAGCCCCGCCCTGTGTGGCCCCACGTCCACCTGTGTGGAAGGAAACCATGTTGAAAACTGATGACGTACACAACTATGGACATGCTCTGGGCCCTCCCCTTTCTCTCTGCCTTTCTCTGCCAAAAACAATAAAATAAATCTTAAAAAAAAAAAAATGGGGGAAGCCGGGATGGCTCAGCAGGTTAAGCACTTGCTTTGCAACCCTGGGGACAAGGGATCAAATCCTGGCCCCGGCCCATGTGGACCCATGTGCTGAACTGAGGTGTGCTGCCCATGCGGAAGGCCCCCAGTTCAGTTCTTACCCATCAATTCGGCCCCTGGCTCAAGGGAGTGTGCCTCCCATGCTGGAGGCCCCTAGCCCAGTTCCTGCCCTTCGAGGCCCCTGCCCACGTTATGTGGAACAAAACCATGTTGAAAGTTGATGACGTACAACTATGGAGACTGCTCTGGGCCCTCCCCCTTCTCTCTCTGTCAAAAACAATAAAATAAATCTTAAAAAAAAAAAAAAAAGGACAAAGGATTTGAATAGGCATTTATCCAAAGAAGACTTACAATGTCCAATAAGCTCATCATCACTAATCATTTAGGAAACGCAAATCCAAACCCCAATAAGATACCATTTCATACCCTTAGGATAGTTATTATCAAAAACAAAAACAGAAAATAACACATATTGACTAGAATGTGGAGAAACAGAACACTTGTGCATTGCTGGTGGGGATGTAAAATGATATAGCTGCTATGGAAAATATATGATGGTTCCTCAAAACATTAAAAATAGAACTACCATATAATCCAGTAATCGCACTTCTGGATATAGTATACCCCAAAGAACTGAAAGCAGGAACTCACAGATATTTGTACACCCATGTTCAAAGCACCATATTCACAACAGCCAAAAGGAAGAAGCAATCCAAGTATCCATCAACAGATGAATAAACAAAATGTGATATATACATACAATGGAATAGTAGTTAGTCTTTAGTTAAAAGGAATTAAATTCTGACACATGCTACAGCAAGGATGAACCTTGAAGACATTATGCTACGTAAAAAAAGCCAGTCACAAAAAACAGAAATACTGTATGATTGATTCTACTTATTTGATATACCTAGAGTAGTCAAATTCGTAAAGAGAATAGAATTATGGTTGCTAGGGGCTGGAGTAGGGAGGCTAGGGTATTATTATTGTTTAATGGGTACAGAGTTTGAGAAGAGAAAAAACTTCTGGAGATGACTTGTGATTGATGGTCACACAACAATGTGAATGTACTTAACGCCACTAAATTGTATACTTTAAAATGGTAAATTTTATCTTATGTATATTTTAACACAATTAAGAAAAACAAAAAAATGGTTAAAATGGTTATTTTTGTTATGTATATTTTACGACAATTAAAAAAAAAAGAACTTGTTCTCAATCTGACTGTCCTCATTACAAACTGTTAAATAAATATATCAAATTTATCTTGGCAATTTAATACTGTTCTCTTGTTCAATTCTTTAGTTCTTAGGGATAATCCCTGGGGGATACACTTGCCTTTCTCTTTTCAAAATTGCACAATAATTCAGGTGACTCAAACCACTAAACTATCTACTTTATTTAGAAATAAAAAAAAAAAGGTAGGGGTGGGGGTGTGGGGGGAGAATGCCAGGATGGCTCAACAGGTTGAGTGCTTGCCTTGCAACCATGAGGTCCCGGGATCAAATCCCAACCCTGGCCATTGCAAACCTATATGATGAACTGTGGCGCAAGCAATAACGGTGGATCAGCAGCAAAGCTTTTCCACTTCCCTTGTGTGGGAGGCACCCAGCTTGGTTCTTGCCCCATGTGGCCCCACATCCACCTGTGCAGAATGAAACTAAGTCACAACTAATGATGTACAACTATCATCTCTCTCTCTTCCCACATTCCCAAACCCCCCACTCCAACAATAAAATAAATCTTAAAAAAACAAAAACAAAAAAAACCCTACCACTGAAAACAGTATTCATTAAGGGATAAACTAGAGAACTGAAGTGTGTGTAGTGGAGAAAGAACAAAATGTGCTCTTTGACAAAACAGCTGCTAAATTTCAGTCTAACAAATAAGAGCCTTATTATATACAACTTTACTTTCTTCCGAATTTAGGTAAAGTAGGTTGGAAGAAAGGTAAATCAGTCCATCATAAGGCAAATGACCTTTCATTCACAGGAACCATACATGGTCAGTCAGTACTCATAACTAGCAACAGAATAGCACACAGATTTGAATTTTTAAGAATTACAGTGTAACAACATTGCAAAACGAATGTTTCTCATATTGGCAAAGGTGCAATGTTGGGTATATGCCTTTCTATATCAGGAGTTTTAATATTTCTTAATTCCCTGAAAGTGAGTAACAACAAAACCTGAACTTTTCATGTAGGTTCAATTACAAAATTACCTTAGAATAGTGCTCCTCCTATACTCAATGGTACATGAGGCATGTCCAACCTGTGGCCGAGGATGGCTGTGAATGAGGCCCAACACAAATTCTTAAAACATTATGAGAATTTTTTGTGACCTTTTTTTTTTTAAGCTTATAAGCTATTTTGTTAGTGTATTTTATGTGTGGCCCAAGACAGTTCTTCCAATGTGGCCCAGGGAAACCAAAAAGTTGGACACTGATATCTACATGGTAATCACCAATTTCATTAAATAATACAAAACTTTTCCTAAAATGTCAACTATGGATGATATGCTAGTTTGAGATAGACATTTCTTAAGCAGCGAATTAATTCACTGATACAATGTACTAGAAAAGAAACTGTAAGCAGGACAATCTAGCAGGTAAGAAAACTAGAATAGTAGTCAGATGACTTATTTTCTACTACAAATTAGCTGTGCGATCTTGGGCAAGTCACTTAGCTCAATGGTTCCCAGACTTATGAGGCTTTACCCAGGGTCAAGTTTCCAGTTTGATATTTTGTCATATACAGATATTTTTAAAATTAATTTTGTAGCAGTAAAAAGGGCATGATCTCAAAATTTTTTAAAAAGTGGAAAAAGTCGCTTTAAGAGAAATTCACTACATTGTTCTTATTTTTCTCATTTCACTTTAGATCTGCAAAAACTTCAATAAGGACTAAGCATTTATTGGAGAAACAGCATTCGATAACCAAAAACTTTGCCTGTTTTTTAAATGAAGAAGCAAAATAGTAGCATTGGTTCTAGATTCAGTATTGGATTCAAATCTTAGTTTTACCACTTACTAGATGTGTAACATTTTAACCATTTTTTTGTTTTTTTGGATTCATCATTCTCTACACCTACATTTATTCATTCATCTATAAAAATGTAGATAATACCTACCTCAAAGGGATGTTGAAACGATTAAATAAAATAACGAAAGTATCTAGTACGGTACTGGCATATAATAAGCATTCAATAAATGGTAGCAGTTACCTAAAAATGAGATGAGATAGGATTATCACCAAAATTCTATGACTTTATAAACAAGCAATAGGAGAGGAAAATTGTAAATAATAAGGTCCAAGAAGATAGGTATATTGGAATAGTTCACTTACAGTGGGTTAAAAAAATTGATTTTTATTCTTACAACTTTGGTTTTCTTTGAAGGTAAATTTGGCAACAACAAAAAAATTTGGTAGACTCATTTGTTTTCTTTATACATTCCAACTCAAGACTAATACTTTAAAAAAAACTGCTTTGCTTTCTCTAAAGCAACATATTATTTATATTTTCCATCACTGAATCAGAAGACCAGAATTGATTTTCTGAATTCATCTAGTACATCATCACTCTACCAGGTAGGCTCAAAGGAATGTCCTTAAACTCATCCCCAATGCTTCATTCTTAACATGTTTTATCACTTTGATTAGACAAAAGGTCTAAATCCTTCTCAAGTTTACCATTCAAAAATCTCCTATAAGGGAAGCTGGGATGGCTCAGTGGGTTAAGAGCTCACTTTGCAGCCCCAGGGACCGAGGATCGAATCCCAGCCCTGGCCCGGGCTCGTGCGGACCCATATGCTGAACTGGGGAGTGCCCCCAGTTCAGTTCTCACCGGGGTGAAGACCCCAGCCCAGTTTCTGCCCTGTGCAGCCCCGAGCCCACCTGTGGAATGAAACTATGTGGAAAAACCAATGATGTACAACTATGGAGACTGTTCGGGGCCCTCCCCCTTCTCTCTGTCTCTGTATCTCTCTGTCAAAAACAATAAAAAATAAATCTTTAAAAATCTCCTATGAATAGTATGCATCTTTCATATAGCAATGGGAAAAATAAAAATATATATTTGTATTTCCATAAAGAGATTATAAAAATACATATAAGACATTAAAAGTGTAGACGGCAGGGGAAGCCAGATGGCTCAGCAGGTCAAGTGTTTGCTTTGCAGTCCTGGGAACCAAGGATTGAATCCCGGCCCCAGCCCATGCAGATCCACATGCTGAACTGGGATGTGCCTCCCATGCAGGAGGCCCCCAGTTCAGTTCTGCCCCCGACCTCCTCGGTTTGGCCCCTGGCTCGAGGGAGCATACTTCCCATGAGGGAAGCCCCCAGCCCAGTTCCTGCACTGTGCAGTCCCCGCCGATCTGTGTGGAAGAAAACCATGTAAAAAACTGATGACATACAACGATGGAGACTGCTCTGGGCCCTCCCCCTTCTCTCTGTCTGTCAAAAACAATAAAATAAATCTTAAAAAAAAAGTGTAGAGGGCAGGATACTTGGGAGCAGGGATGAGATCAAGACTTTTCACTGTATCTGTCTGTATTTTACTTTGACTTATGAACTATATGAATGTAATCATCTATTGAAATATACTAAATAAACAAAATAAAACCCCTACATACTTCAAATTTCACAGTAAAGTTTTCTTCACCCCTACCTAATCAACTCTGTCTTGACCCACCATTCTCAACACGTCATTTTATACGTAAAGTCTTCAGGCTTTACAGAATGAAGCTTGTGCAAAGCTGATACTCATGCAGTATAACAAACTGTTATAGTTAATAACATTAACTTTTCCTTCAATAAACATTTCCAGTGTCTCCAAAATTTGAGCACTAGAATACCAAGTTATATTTCCTATTTTATCACTACTGATGGCAATTTTTGGAATAAAGCCCTTTCTACTTTGAATAAAGTCCCTATAAAGGTTTTTCAGAAATTAATTTTCCTGAACAATAAATGAATTTTTCAAAAATATTGTAGTATTTTAAGTGTGAGTTCCCCAAAATGATAAATTTACCATAGAAAATTTACAGCATTAAACCTTTCAGTATACCCTCTTTTCAATTTCCCTCTTGATCAGGTTGAGCTTAAGCCCTGAGATGCTATTAAAAGCAGTGACTCACCTTGTTTACCTGAAGTTTGAATAGAGTATTCATGACAAAATTACCATCCCTGACAATAAGAGTGGCCTCTAGACCAGTGGTCCTCAACCAGGGGTGATTTTGTCCCCAGGAGACATGTGGCAATGTCTGGAGACATTTTTGGCTGTCACAAAGAGGTGGGGTTTTACTGCATTCAGTGGGCAAAGGCTAGGAATGCTGCTAATGTATAGGAGAGCCCCTTATAACAAAGAATCATCTGGCCCAAAATGTTAATATGTTGCTATTTAGAAGCCCTGCTCTAGATTGTAGATAATAAGTAACTCTAAGGGGCATGATTCATCTCCGCTTCTACTAGAGAAAAATCAAAATGGAACTTTTGTATGGGCCTGTGCTTTTGACTAATTTTCAGGAAAAAAAAAATCCCTACAAAATTTTTGTTATAATTTGCTATAAAATGCTACATACAATGTCTGTGTGCTTTTACCTAACTGTAAATATGGCACCTGCCTCAAGAAAAAATATCTCATGATACAAGGCTATGCTTTCTAAATGGTTATGTCTTTAAAATGTGTGTATATGAACATGTATACACACATACATAGGCTTATATGAGCCTGGATAATTTACTGAAAAAAAAATTAATACTGGTTACCTCAGAAATGTGGGATTTGAAGGGTTAGGGTGAGGAGGGCTTCTACTTTTCACCTTACATATACTAACTATACTGTTGAATTTTATAGCATGATATTATCTTATTTTTATAATTTTAAACGGGGGATGTCACACATATATACATATAGTATATGTATGCATTCTTATGACAAAAAAATTAAGTCATAAACCTCACCAAAGTCCTTTCTTTAGAAATTTTATTTTTCTTTTAACTTGCTAAAAATGAAAGATTACAAACCTAAAATTAACATTTAAAAATTGTTTTTAAGACTTTTCAACCTGATCTCTATTCTGAACAATAAGTACATTTTAATAGAATCCATCAAGTTGACTTCTATTCAAAGCATTTTTTTTACAGTTAAGGAACATGCTCATTATATCTGAATACAGAACACTCATTTACTCCAATATTAAAAACAACAAGGGGGAAGCCAGGATGGCTCAGCAGGTTAAGTGCTCGCTTTGCAGCCCTGGGGACCAAGGATCAAATCCCAGCCCAGGCCTGTGCGGACCCACATGCTGAACTGGGGTGTGCCAGAGGCCCCCAGTTCAGTTCTTGCCCCCTGGTTCAGCCCCTGGCTCGAGGGGGCGTGCCTCCCATGTGGGAGACCCCCAGCCCAGTTCCTGCCCTGTGCAGCCCCCATCCACCTGTGTGGAACAAAACCATGTCAGAAACTGATGAGGTACAATTATCTAAACTGCTCTGGGCCCTCCCCTTTCTCTCTGTCAAAAACAATTTTAAAAAAGATTTATTAAAATAAAAAACCAATAAGAACCAAAGATCCCAAATGGTGGAATTCCCTAAGGTAGCACAATTCTAATATGAAAAATTTACCGAAGACCCAAGCCCCTTCCCTCAAACTAAAAAGGTCTTTTGACTCAGGCAGCAAGGAAAAGCAACTTTCTTCTTAATAATAAGCTCTGATAACAAATAGAAAAGAAGTCCTTAGAATATCTACACCTCTGTATACCAAATGTATAAGCCTTCAACTAATTCTAAAGCAAATACACTAGGCCTCTGTTTCATACTCATTTCTTACCTAGTCTTCCTCCATTTGGAGACTAAAACAAACTTCACTCTTAAACTACAAACTCATTATCTCTTTGGATGTCTAGCTTCTAAATACTTGGCTCTAAAACATCTACCAAAAATGAAAATATTTTAGTATTATTCATCAAATGTCAGTCGGGTGTTTTTGAAGAACATTACCTATTTATGGTCTTCACACTGGAAATTCAAAGGCAATAATATGGGGGAAGACAACTCAACTTGTCAGAGAGAAAAGAGAAAAGGCAAAAAATTTGCTTGGGCAAAATAAGTCATTTCATTCACAAAGGCACAGACTATACCCTACTATTACATGTACTATACAGCAGAGACTAGGTACTCCAGGAAGTTTTCTCTATGTGATATCGGAGAAACAGGACATAAAAACAAAATCTCTTTTCTCCATAGGCTAGGAAAAGAATCTATATACAGGGTGGCCCAAAAGTAGGTACACGGTATAGCTTATTTGCATATTATTACATTATATTTACATTTGCTTAACACTAATCTTTTAAGTGCTTGAAATGTCTTCCATCAACATTATAACATTATGACACAAATTCCAGTCTGTTGTGATGAATTTCATTGATTCAACTGTATACCTACTTTTGGGCCAACCTGTACACACTGAACATCATTCTAGACTAGGCTAAATTCTCGGGGTATCCTAGAAACCTCCACTCCAAAAATGAGGTATACATATACATTTAATACCTAAATTCTTTTTAGGCAAAGACTTAAAGGGGAAAATAAAGGGTTCTTCTACCATTAGCCTAAATGGGTGTAGAAATCATAAATAAATAACTTCTACAATAGACATAAAACAACCACACAAAAGGTGTAGATTCTGCTCAGAGCTTTAACCACGTGGCACGCTGCCTCCAAATGAAATGCTGTGTGTGGGTGTGTGTGTAAGCCTCACAGAAATGGTTACTTCAAAAGTCTATTTCCCAGATATAACACATGAGCCCAAACAGTTAGAAATTTATGACTTTGGAGGCTCACTAGCACTTTACCTCTGAAGAAATTTAAACTACTTATATAAAAGCAAATGAAGGGATACCCAGATGGCTCAGCAGGTTGAGCACTTGTCTTGCAGCCCCAGGGACCAAGGATCCAATCCTGGCCCAGGCTCTGGCCAGTGTGGACCCATATGCTGAACTGGGGTGTGCCCTCAGCTTGGCTCTGCTCCTGCTTCAGATGTGCTTCCCATGTAGGAGGCCTCACCTGGTTCCCACCCCGCACCCATCTGTGGAGCAAAACCATGTGGAAAACCAATGATGTACAACCATGGAGACTGCTCTGGGTCCTCCCCTCCCCGCTCTGTCTCCCTCTCACTGTCAAAAACAATAAAAAATAAATCTTTTTTATAAAAAGTAAATGAGTTATTTTCTATCTTGCCTATACTTATGTAAAAATAATCTAGAAAATCAAGGACATCATCTTTCTATCACACTTAGACCAAAGCAAAACTTTTCAGTCTCTTACAAGTATCAAAGAAAAATAGACTCTAGAGTTTAAAGATATTCCCACTTTATTTCCTAGGTAAAAAGTACAGTATGTGTTCTAGGTTCATCTCTCATCAATTTTCATTGAAAGAATTAAAAATAAAAAAAGCCTTCTGCAAGTCCAAGACTGGAGATGAAATTCAAAAATACATACATTCAAGGTACTAGCTAGCTCCCTTACAACCTACAGTTTTTTCCAAAGCAAAATGTTCAGATCAGAATGTATTAAAGTTTTAAATTTAAAGGAATCCCTGTTCAGACCTAGAATGTAAAACAAAACAGTGCATTAACTGTATTCTGCAACCCACAAATAGTTTCTCCTATTCCTCTCAAATACAATAGCCAGGATAGTAGTACACAGAGAAATCCCTGCACTTTAACACCAAGATTAGAAATTAAAATAATTGGCCATAGGGGATGAACCAGTTACCTAAGAACCAAAATAGAACACTCTGAGCACTTAGAACAATAGTCATCACAGTACAGTACTACATCCAAGCCACAGTGAAGAGGGGAAAAGTACAGATATAAATTATCTCCTTTTGCCCTAGAGCCCAAAGGATGATGCCTACCATCCTAGGTTGCTCAGACCTAAAAAGGCCACATATACACACAAGAGTTAAAAGAAATGAAGGACCTGATAACTAATTTCCCTCACTGTAAAAGGTGTCTGTCCATATGGTGCCTCACCTTCTCGCCCCAAAATCTCCAGAGTTCAGCTATCCAACTACTCTGAAGTTCAAAAATGCACGGAACTTCCTTTTCCTGTCTAACCTCACAAAAGGTTCCAGGTGCAAAACTCACGTGATCTTTCAGGGTAAAAGCAGCGAGATCCTTAATAACTCACCTGTATCAAACTAAAGAAGGGAATTAAAAACCCGTCTTAAATACACAGGTAAGGCATAAGGCAAATTAAAGTCCAACCCCTTAACTTTGGGAAGAAGCATATACTGTAGTGGAAATGCTCGTTGAACTAGCTAGCTCTGCCTCCCTGTTTCTCCCAGTCTCCCTCTCCCTCTCTCTCTCTCCGTCTCGCTCTCAGTACCAAGGGCAGGGACTCTGGCAAGACCCCGCCCTCCCCCACCCCCCCATAGTAGGGTGGGCGGGAGGTAGCCTGACGAGTCCTGGTTCCCGCGCGAAGCTCAGAGACCAAAGGACTCCCCATTGTGGATCTACTGAAGGTGACGGGAACCGGTCCGGCTTGAGCCGCGGGCTGAAGAGTAAGCCGAGGGCGCACTAGGCCTGCACCGCTGCCACTGCCGTCTTGGAGCCGATCGCTGTCAGAGAACGACTCCGCCCGGGCAGCGGGAGGGTGGCCCGGGCCCTGTGCCGGCCCAGATAGCATTCATGCCTCAAGCTGTGTGGGAGGTGGGGGTCCTGAAGCCGTACCTCGGACACTTCGTCCTCGTCGCTGCCAGAGGCACCACCTCCACCCCCGGTTCTCAGCACAGCAGCCGCCAACTTGAAATCCAGCGCCGCGTCCCCTCCGCCCGCAACGCTGCCGCCGCCACCGACCCCCGGCGCGGGCCCGGCCTCCCCAAAGAGTCTCACGGTGCGGATTCCCAGCCCGACCCCTCCCGGTGGAGGCGGCTCCGAGGCCCCGGCCGGGGCGGATCGCGGAGCTACAGAGTCCAGGTCCTCCTCAAAGGAGGTGCCGCCGCCTCCGCCGTCGGTCAGCATGGTCACACGCGGAGCTGGAGACACTGCCGAGTCACTCGCGGCCAGCGCCGCCGCTGATCCCTGGAAGGAGAGGGGCAGCGGGAGGAAGAAGCTTCTCCTTCCCCCCGTCCCAGCAGCGCCACTAACTTCTCACTGCCTAACCTGCTGCCTCCCGCCCCACACACTCGCACTGGCTACAGCTCCAAAGCCGCTGCAGATCATTGGCCAAGGTGACCCGTCGCTCAGGCTCTTCGTCACGCGCCGCTCGCTGGCTAGGGGCCTCCAAGCTGCGTTGACCCGTGCAGGCCTAGGCGTTGCGAACACCCGCCTCCTACTCCTCGCGCGCTGACTTCCGGTCCTTTTCTGTGTCTATTGGTCAAACTCTATGACTACCGCGTCACGACCTTAAAGTGGATTAGTTGGCCTTATGGTCAGTCATAGTGACCCTTGACAAAGGGAGACTTTATTGGCGCCATAAAATGTCGATCACTTTGTCACAGGACGTCGCGTGGTACAATTGGCTGCGAAGAGTACATGTATCCCGCCTCCATCTGAGGTGACGGGAAAGGGTTGGGGAATTTCCACTTTTGATAAAAATGACTAAGGTGACGACCCGCAAGAATTGGTGAGATTTGGAGTAGAATTCACCCTGCACTCGGGGAAGCTTTTATGTCAAGTATGCAAGAGGCGTGGAAATAGCATAGCTCCCACCTGTCGCTCTCCTCCAGGCGCGAAGAATGCGGTCGCAGGGTTGCTGTACGGGGATTGGAAGAAGAAACCAT